>BTSY01000181.1:0-25969 GCA_036245785.1 Pristionchus fissidentatus
AAACTTGGGGGTATTGTAAAAAATATCCGAACTCACCCGGTTTGTTTGTGTTTCACGCGGCGGCTAAAATTTAAATCAAAATTCTGCCGACGCAGTTCGATAGAGGAATGTTTGCTGTACCTTGTATTAACTTTTCAGGCAAATTAAAAAATAAAATTTTCCAGGTCCCTGCCATCCTCGAGTCTCTCGCGATTCCTGTCATATATCCATCTCACGTGTTGTCATTTTTTGTGAAAACCCTTAAAGGGACCTGGTACTGCAAATTAAGTGAACTTCAGATTAAAGAGAATTTTCTTCGATTCGAACGCAAAAAATCGCATATTTTTACGATTTTTTTGAAATTAGTTATGATCGTAAAAATATGCGTTTTTTTGCGTTCGAATCGGAATAAAATTTTCTTTTATCTGAAATTCACTTCATTTGCAGTACCAGGTCCCTTTAAACAAACAAAAGTCTCAATTTTTGTTCTAACACTTAATGGATAGCTACGCAAACTTGCGTGAGTGTGACAAAAATTAATTGAGATTTCACACATCTTTGAGGAGCATCTCATAATATTTCAGAACCATTTATTTTCTGAACTTAAATCACGCGCTTTTTTCGAGGTTTTTCCGATTGAGTTTTTTCACGAAAAAAATAACTAGCACCACGTTAAAGGGACTAGGCAGCGTGCAAAAACAGATTTTAAATTTCCATATTTTTTAATGAGCTTTACTCATTATGGTCTAATGAAAAATGAAGAAAAAACTAAATTTTATTATTTTTTTACAATTAGTTATTTTAATTTGAAAATAGCCTCAGGAACGGTGCGTCGCCTATTTCTGAAAAGACAGAAAGCTATTTAATTTGGTAGGATGATTAGATTGTGCAACGAAAAGAGGAATGCAGGGGTTTTGACCACTCCCCGGAATCAATGTGCATAACCACAGTTCATGAAAATGTCTGTTTTAGAGAAATGAATTGTGGTGTTGTCGTGGTGTTGACCTGCTGTGGAGAAAAGGCGAAACTTTGAAAATTCATAACTAATCTCAAAAAATCGCAAAAATATGCGGTTTTGAGTATTCTTCCGTGAACAGAATTATCTTTTATTTTAAAATAACTTATTTTTTTCGCTGCCTGGTCCCTTTAAATGCTCCCCTTTCTCCCTTGCTACGGTGTATTATTGCAGATGTTTGGTCGCTGGGCGTTATACTGTTCATGCTCGTGACTGGTAGACTGCCGTTCCAGGTACTATCACATCCATTGATTGCAGATTACTACTGTTCCCTGTTTCAATTATTGATTTTCGTACTGCAAGTTGTACCTGAAGAGGAGTTGTGTAATTGCGACTTTCGTTGCAGGAGACGAATGACTCTGAGACGCTAACGAAGATTCTCGACTGTCGATTCTCCCTTCCAGACGGACTGAGTAATCCATGCAAGAAGTGAGCTACTCATTCTATCACATCAATCACAGAATGGAAGCCCGCTCTTTAATTTATCTTCCAATTCGGTGTTCGACAAGCTGACTATTGCAGTCTAATCTCCCGTATGCTGGTTCGTGATCCAGCTAAGAGATGCACTCTGGAGGAGATAGCAGCCTCTCCATGGGTGATTGCGGGAGAGAGAGGACATGCTGATGTGAGTGGCACATGAACATCTTATCCCACTACAAACTCTATTTTTTCATATTGTAAATTTTTTGGGGAGAAAATGAAAATGTACTTGTTGTACTTTTTTGTATAGTAAACACTGAACTTCTGTTTACTCGTAATTAGAAAAAGAGCGAAAGTCGTCGTCTGTTTGTGAGGGAGGGAAAGGTGTGTGTTACAGGTGCTTCCGCTGGTTGTTCGTCATCATCTCCCTGATTCTGCCCATACGACCATAATAGAGCAGATGGTGAATGGACGAATTGGGAGTGAAGATGAAATCATATCGTGAGTTGAGGGCATAGGTCCACAAGATGGGCTGGAAAAAAAGTTGAAAATGTGGGTAGCGTTGGGAATGAGGAGTAATCAGCATAGAGAGTAGCGGTTTCAATGAGTAGAGATAATAATATCGAGAAGGGGTATGATTAATCGTTGCCCAGCCTACGCTCTCTAAATAACATTAGAAGAAATGTGTGCTCACCATGTGGAAATAATGTAGCAGTTTGATGCAAAATAATTTCTGATGCGATACCTTTCTTTTCAGATCATTGGAGAATGGAGAGTACAACTATCTCTCGGCCACTTACTACCTACTCGCAGAGAGGGTACTGTCGTCCTACAGGTATGTCATTTGTTGATTTACTGCTTCGCAACTTTCTATGCATACCATCAGTTCCAGTAATGAAGGTTTCTGTACTAGTTTTCTGTAGTAGTAATTCGAAACTAATCTGTGTGTGGAACTATCGGTGACGTGCTCGTTCTCTTTCTTTTCTCTCTTTCATCCTCTATCATCATCAGAGAACAAGCAGCTCGTGAGTTGGCAGAGAAGCAAGCTCAGGAAGGAGGTGAAGTGACCGATGAGAGTCCATCGAATGAGGGAGCAGGAGATTGTCCAGCTAGAGGAACTGGAGGACAGAAGTGTCGGTCGAGGAGCAACTCATTCAGGGCATCGGTGCGTATCTTTCAAAAAATACTTTGGAATTTATTTTACTCTCAATCTAAATGACCACACTAATTAAGCTAATAGTGATCGCCTTCATTATTGAAAACATTTTATTGAATTTGATCCCCTTGAGGTTCGTCGTCCATGTTCTATACTAAAGGAAGAGAGCGAAGAGGAGTTGTCTTCGTATTTGAGAAGCAGTCGACAATCATCCAGGTGCGACATTATCAAACTCTCAATATATCATAGTTGCAAGTCCCCTCTTTCCGCAATCAATCGATATTGTTGGTCGTCTCTGGCTCGTTGTATGTGCTCAGTTAATGTCGTAATCCCCACTTGCTGATTGATCGATCGATCACAACGATACGGACCGTATTACGGTAGAGCATCGATCCACCCGCAGGTTCTATCTCTCACGCGACAACAGCTCCGCTTCGTCTCTGGCTGATGAGAGGGAAGAATTATCGCTCGGCGGAATGCACTCGATGCACGCACCCATCCACACGGCGAGTGGATCTACCGTAGCCTCTCTGTCTCGCCCCACAAGCACGGAACATCTTCCCGTTCCCTCTAGTCCGCGTGGTCTCGGCCCCTCTGGACTGCTCCCTGGATTGAATAGAGGATCGAGTGGAGGATCCTTCTATTGGGACGATCTCTCCCCCATTGCTGAGGGAGTGGAGAGAAGAGAGGAGAGGGAAGAGACAGGGGAGAAGATAGAAGAGAAGATAGAGGAAGAAGGGGCGAGGAGAGGAGACATGGAGAGAATTGAGGAGTGGATCTGCACCATTTGGAAGAGTGGGAAGTGGAAGGAGACAACAGAAGGGAGGAGGAGGAGGAGGAGGAGGAGTGAATGGAGTGAATGACAAACTGATACGGAGGTGAATGAGATATGAGTTCATGAAGAATAATGAGTAGATAGATTAGAGAAGAGAATAGATGCATGAGCAGTGATGGGCTGGGAATTGCAAAGATATTCGAGCTACCGACCTTCGACTTTAAAAAAAATATATAATTCAGTTTTGCTTAGTTTTTTTTTAGAAATGCAGGCAGCCGGTAGATATGGAATGCCTAGCCCATTATTGTGCATGAGTGTTGTGAGCATGTCGTACAACGTGATGTAGTCTGTCAGTCAAAGCGAACTATGACCCCCAAACAAAACAAGTTACCACGATTGTAGAGTAGACTAAGAGTGCCAGAGTGGATAGGATTATTTTAGCGATGATGGAACTGTGGCGGTACGGTATGTAATTTGAGGAACTCATCTCCATCGGTGTCCATGTTCGGCGGTGGAGGAGGCGGTAGTTCGAGAGATCGAGTATCGCCCCAGGCACTGCAGGAGTTGCTCGAGTTGACACGGTATGTGGGAGGGATTTTTCAAAAATATTTTTGTAAATCAGAAATCAAATATTCGCAACAAATTTAAAAATAATAAACCATCACAATCTTGAATTTCAATTTTGAATTGAAATTTAAATTCTTGATTCCGCTAGCTTGCACTAAAAAAATAGGTTAATACTCATTTCATATCAGGTTTTAAAAAAAAATAGGCTAATAATTAGTGTTGAGACTAAGCGGTCGTCGTGCGGCGTCTCCAGATTCAATTCGATCGTCGAGATCTCCCTCTCCTCCTGGAAGCAGCGCATCTGGAAGAACTTCACCATGTACGGTAGTCGGATTGGGTCTATCGAGAACTGGAATAGGAATTTACGATGACTTTTCTTTACATGACGGCATAAAAATAATAATTTTGTCTTTACTGATTCTGATTGCAGCGACCCTCTGTGTTGTCTCGTCTGAAGACTCCCTCGGTAGTGCTGGGAGGAGGAACATCGGGGAGTGGAGGAAGTGGAGGGGGCATGAGGAAATTGAGCAGTTCACCCCCATCTACTCGGAATATGTGAGGAGGGAGAAGAGGAAACTGGTACGACACGCGCTTTTTACTCCCACGTTTTGCTACTTTGTTTCCTAATTGCTTATGTATAATTAATAGTTGCAGGTTCTCACGCCGACACTCTTCTCACTGAGGGTCATGCTCGACAGAATCGGTGAGTTTGTTCAATGGGTGTGATGTGATGGTGTGCTTCTCTAGTCACTCCTATGGGTGGAATCTCTCATAACCCTCTCCTTTTCTCTAACCAATTCCTATCTCTTGTCTTCTCTCACTAATCCTTGTCTCAGTTCTGCCTCAACCACTGGAGTAACAGTCTTCGATGAATCTTCCTCGTCCCTCCAACGTCGAGATTCGTCTGATTCCTCCTCTTCCTCTCATCATCCCTCCCATCACCATCGATCCTCTTCTTCTCATCATCATCATCGTTCTTCTCTCCTCAGAACGAGTAGTCGAGAGGGTCCTCCTCTCCCTCCTCCCTCTCTTCCTCTCTTCAATCCACTTTCTCCACTCAATCGAACGCCCGTCCGACCCACCACCATCGTCACGCCCTCCACGACTCCCGCCCTCTGCTGCAGCTGCAGCTGCAGCAGGTGCAGCACCGAGAATGGTCGTGACGAAGGAGACGAAGACGTCCACGCTAACCACGTATAGGTACGAGATACAGATGCTTGTTATTCCACTAATTATGTTGCCACGTCCACATGCATGGATTGAGTGAAAGAAAGAAAGAGAAACTATCACATTTTTGTTAGTTAATAGCCAAATTTAGTACAATTTGCTGCTATGATTCTAGCGCTAAAAAGATGTCAGAGTATATACAGTAACAAGTCATCTCCTCTATTTGCAGTGCTGTCCGTATGATTCGGCCTCGACAGGCCGTCGTCTCACCCGATGTATGCAGGAGATATGAACAACACTCGAGATTTGTAGCGAGGAGCAGGAGAAGCACGAGGTACGGTAGAAAGGAGAGGGAGAGTACGGTGGGTAGGAGTGATGATCGATTGATAGAAAGTCTTCAACAAGAAACGCCACTGTGAATAGAATAGAAAAAAAACAAAAAAACTATAAAATAAGCATAACAGAGAATGCAATTATTATACAGTAGAATGGTACTTATAATTAATTAATGATAATATTTGTAGTTGTTCATCGTCTGAGACATCAGACGACGACGAGAGAAGACTGACGATGCTGTCAAGTAGTCGATGTAAGAGAGGAGGAGGAGATGAGAAGAAAGATGATGAAGGAGGAGGAGGAGGAAGTGGAGGTGAACTTATTGAGTTATTAAGCAGAGTTTTGCTAGTGACTTCTGTAGATATTATTTTTTTAAAGAAAAGAAGTTAACATAAGTGAGTGATTGATAAATCAAGGGGCTTGCTGATGATTTCTAAGTGAGCAGATAAATTATGAGTATTTGCAGGAGGCCTCACTGGAAATGGAGCTGTCGGTGATGGAGGGACGAATCCAATGGGTGGAAATGGAGGAGAGAGAAGAGAAGGAGGAGGAGAGAGGAAAGAGGGAGGAGGAGGAGAACGGAGCAAGAAGGCTAATAATGAATGGTTAGTACAGTCTTCTACCCCTTTTTTGTTGAATTTGCAATACTTTTGCGGCAATGCATTTTTTCACGATTGATGAAATAACCGTCTGCTCCAAATTAGAGTTCTCCGAATCGTATTTTCTCTGATTAATAATGTCTCTCACATGTGAGTCGTTCGGAAGTTCTCTCATCTCCCCTCACTCCACTTCATCCCATTCCCGAGATGACACAATTGCATGCAGACAAACAAGGGAGAAGGAGGGCACGACTACTGCACAGGTAATATTGCGTCATCATTAGGCAACTTGCGATGTTGACGATTATTGGATCAGATGGTGATCGGGGGTTGGTAATTCTACTTTAACGGCCTGCAACGCACATTTTTTTCTTTTGAAGTGCTTGCACGTCCAAAAATAAAAGAAATATGGAGTTATTTTATTTTTTCTTTAAAAAAAACTCAACTTTATGCTGATTTGTATATTCAGATCGGCAACAGCAGAGCGCGTAGTGGCTGAATGGGCGAGGGCTGGAGCACTCCTGCAACAAAGTGAAGGAACGAAAGAAGAAGAGAAGAAGAAGGAATCGAATCAGTGGTTACGATCTATTATGAGGACACGGAGTGTAGAGAATATGAGAAGAATGAAGATGGAGGACGATGTGAGTCATGAATTATAACTATTGATTTACACACATTTTAGACAAGAGATTTTTTTTTAAAATAAAAAGACTGAACGATTATTGTATTTACTATTTTTAAAACTATCAATTTCAGTCGCTGGTCTCCTTCTCCTCCTCTCTCCCCCTCACAACCTCTCTTCCTTCTACAGTCGCCCTCATCATCCCTCCCATTCCTGCCCCTCTCTCCTCTCGTTCCTCATCCAAATCAAAGACTGTCTACTCCTCCACCTCCCTCTCCGATTCCTCACTTTCTGATTTGTTCAGTCCGAGTGAATCAGAGGATTCCGGACTGTCGATAACGAGAAGGAAGAAACTGACGAAGAAGAAGAAGAGCAAGGGGCGTAAGGATGAGATGAGTGTTCTCCCTTCTCAAGGAAAGAGCCATCTCGAACACTGGATCGACCAGTTGTGTGTAGTTTGAACATATGCAAACTCTTCTCATTGATTTTGTGCTCTCCCTTCTCAGGGGAATTTTAATATATTGTTAGTGCTATTACCTTTCTCTCTACAGTAGACTGCACCCCTCAGGGAGCTTTGTGTGTAGCTTTTGAGTAGCACTGTTAATAAGGTTCCCTTATGTCTATAGCGTCTACGCCTCATGGAGATTGATCTGATTCCTTGTTGTTTCTCACTTTGATGACTTCGATTGTCACACACACACAAATTCGTTGTTGACAGACTCAAGCAGCCCCGTAGGACTCGCTACTAAGTTAGAACGTTCTTTCACTCTCCGTTTGTAATGTTTACATAGTTTTTCAGCATCACGAGGGTAGAATATCGATTTGTGACACTGTGAGAGAAATAGAGCTTCCCCCTTACCATACACTGTTCTCGGTTATATCTGAGTAGCCTCTAGCAGCTACCGCCCGTATATAACTAGATTGGATTTATTGTCGTCGTTCCCAGTTTTGTCTATTTCCGGCCGCCTAGACTCTAGTCATTGCTTGTCTATTCTTCCCATAGTCGATGCTATCACTTTATTTCCCTCTTACCATTCAACGGTTTTCCCACTCAACGAATCTTACCACCATTTGAAGTCGTTGACTCACTTTCCATGTTCTCAGTTCAGAGATTGAATAATAAAGTAATTTATTTTACTTAATTTTGATGAATAAGTGAATGTCGTATGGTTGAGTTGGTCCACATAATCTACTGAGAATATGAATGTGATGTAGGAATACGGTAGCATCAAAGTATTGAGAATTGAATTGAATTGAGATGCGAGATCCATGGCACGAGTCTGAGATGACTGCAATGGTCGAATATGTTCATTCGTAAGTCAAAGAATAGTGTATAATTTATACGACACAAGGGGGATTTGTAGGTGAATGGGGGGTGAAAAATGAACTGTGAGGACTGTGGCGCCTTCTGCCATCGCATGAGTAGGAGGAGGGAAGGGATACGATGTGTCAAGGGATGGGGGGGATCAAGAAGAGTTGTATCAGAAAGTAGAGTGTGCAATAAAATGTGTTCCCTTTAGCTTCGTAAGTGGCAAATTCGACTCTGTACTGAAGAAGATCGATGAGAGAGAAAAAACAAAGGAGCAGCACTGCGGCAATAAGGTCAGGCCATTTTAGTTACAAGATAATCGATCTATTTGTAGCGGTAAAGATATGTCATTTGAGAAAAATGGAATTGTGAGATGTAATTACAAAATAATTATTATTGTAATTATTACAGTACTTATCGTAATCATATGTAATAATTTATATACTTCAGATATGGGTGTACATGGAGAAGTTACAGTCGTCATCTTCATTGTGGAATCTCGGCGTCATCAACCACTCCCCTGCATCCTGCCAATCAAAGTGAGTGAATTATAATATATTTATCGAGTTATGCACTAATCGCACACAAATAAACAAATTACTAAAATACAACTACAACAACGAATTACAATGACGACATGAAGCGACAAAGAGTATAGTGTAGTCAAGTTAGCAATTATAAGAAGACACAGTATCGACTGCTATACCCCCTAGATGTGTTTTGAGTAGATCCATGCTCTTGTCGATTCTGGTTTCCTCAGTGCATCCTAGAGAGAACTTACAAAAAATCCTTGTTTTCAAAAGTAATATTCCGATTGGATAAATTCTTTTTTTAGATGGTCTCGTCAATTACAACGACGACTTCACAACGTCGACAATATTTCCTCCGAAAAGGTTTTCTCTTGTTTTTTTTAACAAAAAAATCAGTACAATTACATTCGGCCAGTTTGCTTATTTTGAAGATATACCTAATCTTGCAGGTTCTGTATCTCTACTTCAAACTGGCCATCAAACAGGACAAGCAAGAGACAGAGATGTACAATTACGAGTGCGACATAGTAATGATGCAATATTTTCAGAATATCGAGGCAATACCCTGGATACAAATTAACATGGAGGGACGGAGTACTCAAGGACTACCAAAAGCCAGTTTAATTTTTTATAATGTTGTTTACTTTGTAGTGAAATCGAGAAAGCAAACTAAATTAGTATTTGAGGAAATTCAATATGAACGTCGAAGTGAGGAGAGCAGATAATGAGAGTAATGAGAGGAGGAAAGAAAAGAATAAAGAAAGCGGTGAGAATTTATTGTTATTCAGTGATTAACAAGGATGACCATTGTACTTATTGTAAGAGATGTTATCACAGAATTCATTTAGTTCCTTCTACATCAAATAATGGAGGGAGAAAGGAGAGAGATACGAGTGAGGAGAGAGAAGTGAAGAGTAATGGACGACAAAGGAGACTGAAAGGTACGATGGATATGATCTTTGATCTCTGTTCATTCTCTATTCTTTAGACGATTCTCCTTCTGGTGGAGCGATCGTGGAATTCCGATATGATCTGATCCCGTCTCGATATCGAAAGGGAGAAGATGACATAGATAGAGGTGAGGAGATTAATGAAATGAGAACTGCACGAGAGCCTAGAGAATTTGATATTTTTATAATGGCAGAACAAAAATTATTCACGAGACTAGTTCAAAATAGATTTAATTCAACGTATTTTTTTTGCTGATTCTGTGTTATCGTATGGGGGAATAGCATCGTTCATCTGGTCCAGTCTTGAATCATGAGAAAATGTGTATCTGTACGACATGACTAGTATCCAATACTGCAGTGACAGTCTTTCCCCGATCTTCGACTCAGAAGAAGGGCAGAGGGAGAAGAGTGAAAGAGGAGATAGAAGAGGAGGAGGACGATGAGATGGAAGGAAATGAGAGGAGAACGAGAGAAGAATCGATTGGAGCTACGATTGTAAAGGTTACTTTTACGTTTATGTTTATATATTTATATCTAAATTTATATTTATTTTGTAAAATCTTTTAAAATATAAAATTGGATCATTTTCAGGATGAGCCAATTGAAGAGGAAGAAGATGTGAAGCCCGATTTGGCCTCTCTCAATTCTCATTCGAATGTCAAGAATAAAGCAGACGACAATGAAGAGGAGAAGAGAGAAAGAGAAGAACCACCGAGGAAGAAGAGTAAACAACCAGTCATCGATCAATCTACCGTATCTCGAGCTGCCCGTACGAGGAGGTCTACTGTAGCCTCTCGACCCATCGATCCGAGTCATTCCGGTGATACGGTAGCTGACGATGTAGAGACAAGTGGGAAGAAGAGCAAAGGTGAGCATGAAGAGTACTGTAGATAATTTCAAATTTTTTAAAAGAAAATCTAAAATAAATAAAACTAGTTCTGTTTACAGTATCCCCTGCTGTGTTTGCTCCATTGGAGGGATCGTCGACTAGTAGAGAAGAAAGAGAAGAAGTGAGTACAGAGACAATTGAAGAAGTGTGGAATGCAATAGGGAAGACAAAGAAGATTGTGGAGAAAGCAAGTGAGGGAAAGGAGAAGGAGACACGGGAGAAGGAGGTAGTGAATTATTACGATTTCTAATTGGTCTTAGACACTGTGTTGCTATCGAAATGTATGCTAATTTTGCAAATTATAACTTAAAATCTATTAGCTTGTTTAGTTGGAGTCTTCTAATGGTCTCAATCAGTTGAGAGAAGAGGAAGAGGGAACGGAGATGGGATCCGCCATCGATCACAATTGTGGGGGAGGTAAGAACGCTTCGTTCTTTAAAAAAATTAAAATCAATAATTGTGTTTATTAAGCGAGTATTGGTTTTTGTATGAACAATCTGAAAATGAGCTATCATAGCTATTGATGCTGCAGAATCTCCTGCCAATCGGAGCCCGTCCGTGAATGAGTACTATGTTGACGACGATTCACCAGAGAAAGGTAAGAAGTAGAGATGATTGGCTAATGATGATGCAACGACGATTGTGCAGGCACTCCTACCACCAGAGGAAGGAAAGATCGGGTGAATAGTCGCTTGAGGAAAGAGAAGGAAGATGAGGAGACGAGGACGTCGCCTGCTTTCAAGGTGATCTTTGATCTCTCTTATCTTCTACTAATCTTTCTTGTTGAATAGCATTATTATTATTATTAAGTTCTTCTTCCTTCAGGCGCCTCTCAATCGACAATCGAAAGGAATCCTCCGTCGACCTCGTGATCTCCTTCTCAACGGTCGTCCGACTCCTGCAGCCATAGTGGGACTACTCGACCGACCCGTGCAGCAACTGCAGCAGATGAGAGAGATTGGAATGAAGAGACGATCGAGAGACGATGAGAAAGCACTGCAGAAGGCGGCATTCAATGCACAACCACTGGAGAAACAACGGTGAGAGAAAAGAAGAGGAAACAAGGCATAGGCCAAAAAGATGGAAGATGCCGAGATAAGCTGCCAAAAGCGGAGAATAATTACCTTACCCGATATAGTATCCGAAAACACCCTCCGAAATGTAGAACCCTGCCCGGTAAACCATCAAAAAAATTGGAAACTTGCCGGACTAGTTTTTCATGGCACTTTACTTTTCGAATTCAAGGAGAAGGGAGGGAAGTGAATGAATGAATTACAGTGAGATACGATTGAGAGAGGAGTTGAAGAGAAGGATAAGGAAGAAAGAAGAGAAGGAGAGGAATGATGGAACTGGAGTGGAGGGAGGGGATGGACTGGTAGAGGAGAATGTGGGAAGAAGTGGAGGAAGGAAAGATGAAGAGAGAAGAGGGGAAGGAAAAGATAAAAAGAAGGATTTGACGACTGTTATAAAGAAGGTGAGGAAAGAGGAGTGAAATGGAAATGTGGGATGAACAATCCCAATTGAAGGTGCTCAATCCGACGAGGCAACTCGAAGGAATGTGGGAGAATAGAGTGGAAGCAATCGGATGTGTCACTGATGAGGAGGTGAGTGGCAATTGGGAATGTGCACCTGGTCTGGTTTTTTTAGACCCAATAGTCCCCTGCTTGTGAAGACGGTTTCCCTTTGGGGGAAATGGTGGAATCCCAACGGGGGACCAGCATTCCCCCATGGGGAAAACGTCGCCATCTTTGATGTTTCCCTCCATTGGGGTTGACAAGCAGGGGACTATTGGGGAGAGAGAAGAAAACAGAGTGAATCTCTACTGTGGGGATACAGTGGTCACGTGATATCAGGGAGGTACTGTAATCTTTCTGAATCGATTGCAGACTCCCATTGCTGTCTGGTTGGAAGTCTATGAGAATATGGGAAAGAGCACTAAAGAAGTGAAGATGAGAGCTGTCCAACTAGCAGAAGCACTGTGGGAGACGGAGGAGAAGGTACGGTATCGAATGAGTACTGTAGATAATATCGATTGATTGCAGCCTGACGAGACAGAGCGAGCAGAGATACACCGGACGATTTGTGAAGATTTGGTGTTGAATAATATTGCGGAAGAGGTACTTTGAATACCTGAAATTTGATCTTTAATTATTACATTTCAGATCAAGGATGCGATTCTTGACGATGCACTGTGGCAGTGATTCAATCTCGCTTCATTTTGCCTTCTTTCCTTTTCTATATGAGGCCGGTTTCCTAAGAGTCGGACAATGGTGTACACGATTTTCAAGAAATTTACAACAAAGATTTTCGAGGGTGCTGATCATCATGGTATACTTCATTTTGCATGAAATCAACTGGTTGTCTCAGGCTAGAATCATGCAATATATGGTTTTTCGCGATTTTTTTTGGAACCCATTGTTCGATTCCCTCCAAACTTGGTCAAATCCACAATCGCCCTATTCTCGATGTCATGAAATTATTTTCACATGCGTATCTTCGTTTGGTCATGTGATAATTTACGTCACAAATTCAACAAAAATGAGAATGTTGAGACTAGGTTCAAAAGATGCAGCTCGTCGAGACGATCATTTTCGTTACCACACTTAAAAATTTCTAGATGTGCGCACATGGAAATATTTGCCTTTTTAGTTTTTGAGATGCTCACTTTTTACATTTTCCCCATTCATTCCATCAAAACCGACAACCTGTTGATTTCATGCAAAATGAAGTATACCATGATGATCAGCACCCCAGAGAACCTTTGTGTAATAAATTTGAGTAGTGATTACAAAATCACTGTACAACTCATTGTCCGACTCTTAGGCAACCGGCATCATATACTATAATGCTGAAGCCCAATTTCACCTTTCACTATATATTCCGTCGATGCTTTTCTCATATAATTCATATCATTCTACTTGATCTCCACCGTTCTACCATACTCATAATTAATTGTTGTACTCGTCTCTTTGTTCTTCTGCATGCTATTTCATTGAGATATGATTCCATCCAACATTTCATGTATAATGGATAAAGGTGATCTCGACATTTCTTTCTTCATTTTGAAAGACACGTCTCAAATCGATCTGATATCTGGGAGAAATTATTTAAAGTTTATTAAATATTGTCAGAATGTCCCGATTACTGGGTCATCGATCGGTCGTCCGACTGCTGCAGCAATGCAGGACAGAGGCCGGATCGGCTGCAGCTGCTGCAAAACAACCATGTCTGTCGTGGCCTCTTGATGAGGTGAAGTTTACCGCGTAGTCGCAATATTAAGTTGAAAATTGATGTTTTTTCATCAAGCCTAGTTTTTTTAATTGATTCCAGAAGGCAAGAGAATAACGTTTTATTTGAAGAAATAATATACCGTGCAATACCTTTTGTCATAACGGAATATTTTTTTCAGAATTGTCGATTGAGTGGACGAATGGAAGAAGTGGAGAAACATTGGAGAGAGAGAACAACTGGGAAGGAAATGAGAAGACCACCACACAAAGTGAGAACCACTATAGAAAGATATTTTTGCTGTATTTTCACACATGTATCAAGAGTACGCTTTGATGTGCACAGCTGACCACTCTTTACTTTAGATAATACAAAGAATTATGAGAACTAAAAGATGAGAAAATCTCTCAGAGAGACTGATATACGACAATGTGATACGGTAGTTCAACGTGTCTATGCAGGAAGGTCAATCTGCCTACATTCTCTCCCAATTTCCCTATCCATCGGGCTCTCTGCACATGGGCCATCTCAGGTATACTGTGGATGTGAGCTACGGTAGTATCCATCCATTTTAAAGGGTCTACACGATATCCGATGTGATCGCGCGGTACTACAGAGCTGCGGGTCATGAGGTACGTGATCAGGAATTGTACTGTAAGCGCTAGAAACAAATTGGAATGAATGGTGATTGGTGGATATTAAATTATTTGTGTTATTAATTTTATTAATGGAAGGAGCGTTCATTGTAGGTAATTCACCCGATGGGATGGGATGCATTCGGTCTTCCAGCAGAGAACGCAGCAAGGGAAAGAGGAGTTGATCCCGCTGAATGGACTAAGAGGTAAGGGATACTGTAGGCAAGTACGGTACGGTAGCTGTATCGATCGGATATAAAAATTATTCATCCATTACAGTAACATCGAATCGATGCGTGGTCAGCTTCTCCGCACGGGAATTCACTTCGATTGGGACAGAGAGATTAACACGAGCTCCCCTGATTTCTACAAGTACGGGAGACAGGGATGGATACGGTAGCAAGATATCGATCAATGCCCCTATTCAGATGGACCCAGTGGATCTTCACACAGATGCACCGTGCTGGTCTAGTGAGGCGAGGAATGAACGAGGTACGGTAACTGAGCCAGTATCGATTGATACTTTGAATTGTAGGTCAATTGGGATCCCGTGGACAATACCGTACTCGCGGCGGAGCAAATTGATGCAGAAGGTGAGCTACAGTATTTTTTTTTAAACTGTGAATTTAAATTCTATGATGTAGGTAGTGAAATAAATCCTACAGGTCATAGTTGGCGATCGGGCGCACTCGCAGAGAAGAGAAGAATGCACACTTGGATGATTGAGACACCCAAATATGCTAAGGTATTATCGATTTTCTGAGAATTGAAATGGGTACACAATGGACCTACCGCAATGATTTGTTGTTGAGAGACTGTACGACGGTCTGTCTTCTCTTGCTGGGCGATGGCATGAAGTGGCGGAGATTCAAGCACATTGGATTGGAAAGTGCGATGTGAGGAGATTCATGATGCCTGTCAGGGTCAGTCTTTTTTATATTTTAATATATTTTTAAAAAAATAACAAAAGACTTGAACTCTGGAATAGTTAGTTTCCGAACATGTGACCATGCCAATTTGATTCTCCTTCAAATATTTTTTTGTTATATTTGATTTGCCTGAGTTTGGTGGCCTAATAATACTAATTGCAGTTGCGTGATTCTTCTTCTTCTACTCCCTCCTCTTCAACCCTCGAATATCTCGATCTCCGTCTCTCCGATCCTCTCTCTCTTCCCTCTGCTAGTTTCGTCCTTCTCTCAGCCACTGATTCACTCGTGAGAAGCGATGGAAGAGATAAAGGGCAACCATGTAAGTCAAATGCATACTCATTATTGGAATCGATCATCCAACCACAGTGAACTAAATGGATTTATTATATTGGCTCGTTTCCTACAACCCTTTTCCGCTGTCTCAGTTTAGGCAGTAATTTGTGGTGATAGGTAGATTGCCGAGTAAAATTTCCACAGGAAAAATGACTACTTTGAGTTATTGAGTCTATATTTTATCATAACTATGCCATCGATGGATTCGACTGTTTCAGACATATCTGATCTGGAAGTTCTCAACGTCGTCACTGGTCGTTTCATTCCAATCGTCGTCGTTCCCAAGGAATATCTCGATGGAACGAGTAGCACTCACGGAGGTACGGTATCCCTACTGTACACTATAGTTACCTACTTATTCCACTTAGGCTCCGCACCTTCGTACGTCCTCGGTGCCCGTCTCTCACACGAAGAGGCCGATTCTACCCTCGCTCGCTCACTTGGATTGGAATTGAGAACTGAGAGGAGAGGTGGAACTGTAGCCACTATGACTACCAATGATGTGGAAGAGATTGCAGCTGTGAGTTGGAGGTTACGGTAGAATGAATGGACAGAGTACGGTATTGCAGTTCGGAGGATACGGTGGATACATGACGTCTCGTACACTAATGGATTGGGCTGTGAGCAGACAGAGAGCATGGGGAACACCCATTCCTATGATACTCGCGGAGGTTTTTATTTTTTGCTCACAAAATAGAATTGGCCGTACACCATAATATCCATGTAATTTCAGGACGGAACATCGATGCCAGTTCCCGGTGATAAACTGCCACTTCTGAGCAGTCAAAGAGGAGAGAAGACTCAAGGGTAAACTCAATTTTTTCCATCTTTATCTTCAGTATGAGTTCACATGACTTTAGAGCTATGGTTCTCACGAGCTTTCACAGTCCAGTATTGGTTTAAGTACAACACTATTCGTATGAAGGTCGTCCATTATTCGTGATCTACGGTAATAGACTTTCCCTCCAGATCTTCGTCTGCTCGTTTCGAGACGGACACTCTCGATACCTTCTTCGACTCTGCCTGGTACTATCTCCGATATCTCGACCCGAGGAACGAGAAGGTGGGCGGATTGCGTCATCACTATGCAATCTGAGTGAGAATTTTCAGAAACTGGTCGATCCCACACTCGCCACTCGTCACATGCCTGTCGATGTATATGTGGGAGGAGTGGAGCATGGTAAGTACAGATTCAATTTTCTCCAGCATTTATCGTCTTCCCGTTTTAACACTGGCATTGCAAAAAGAACGAACAAAACGTTCTAACTTCAAAGGCTTCCATTTATTTTTTATTTAAAAAATGTATGAATGCAGCGGCTCTCCATCTGTACTACGCTCGTTTCTTCTCCTATTTCCTCTCTGACATTGGAGCAGTGAAATACGAGGGAACGACGGAACCATTCAGACATCTCGTACCACAGGGAATCGTCAGGTATCGATTGAGGTAGTGTCAGATGTTAAATTATGCATTCAGAGGAGCGACGTACGTGGACAATGCAACTGGCAGATACGTGAAGGAAAGCGATGTTGATCTAACTGGTAAAATTTACCTTTAAAAAAAATATATATATATATTTATATTTATGCGTGTTCAATGGAAACGCGGTTACAAATAGAAAGAGAAAACGAATACAGCATAACAGAGTGAGATCATGAAAGGTCGGGGGTGTGGGGGTCGCTCATACAGGGAAACTGATTTGATTACCGGGTTTTGAGAAAAGCCGAGCCGCTCTGGGAAAGAAACTATTGTGTCTATAGTTCGCATGAGAGCGAGCATTTGCGAAATTTATTCCATTTCGTGTGTAATAATAACTGAAATGATGTGGTTTGAGTTTAGAGATTTTGTATTTACCTATCAGAAGATTCATGGCTGTCTTCAAGTCTAATATATGTATTTTTTTACCGTTTAATGGGGGTTCTCTTTTGTGGATCCTTCACATTGAAAATGGTGATAAAATTTCGAAGCGATCCAATTTCCATTGTAGGTCCTCATCCTCGAGTGAAAGAAGGGACGACGAGTGGAGTCGATGCTGGGACACAATTGACAGTGCAATATGAGAAGATGAGCAAGAGCAAACACAATGGAGTCGACCCCGTTGCTGTATTGGAACAAGTGACTACATTTTTTTTTAAATCACAATATTGCATTCTACTATTATACAATTCAATCAAATTTTTGGCATGATAAATAATTGATTGAATTGAATGAATTAGATGACTGAGGAAGAATATAACTGATTAGTCTATGTCGAAAATGATACCGAATACCTCTTATATTTTATAACCGAGAATTTCTTTTCTCGACATAACGTATTGAATTGTAGGATGGCATTGATCTGGCCCGATTGCAACTGTTGGACAGTGCCTCACCTCGAGCGCCCATCAACTGGGGAGATGCAGGTACGGTAGGAGAAGAGGAGAGAGTACGGTAGGAAGGTGGAATCGATTATTTCAGATTTGAGTGGAATCAAGAGATGGATAGATCGAATGGCATGGGTTGTCAATGCGTATGTGGAGGGAAGAAAAGGAGTAGAGAGAGGATATGCGAACAGTGAGTGATGGGTTACTGAATAGAGTGGATACGGTAGGCGACGAATTTATCGACTAATTTGTGTGTGAAAGAAACGGTTTTCATTTTAGAAACGGATAAGATCGAGAAACAGGAAGAGGAGATTCGCGAGTTCTACAACTACTTTGTGCGAAACGTGAGTGATTATTACAAATTCACAAAAAAAAATTAAATTTAATAAAAAAAGGTCTGCTGGCGTGAGTGCATTACAAAGCAAGAGACATGACGAGGTATAAAAAGAGAGTGCACTACCCAACAGTCCATTTCAGGGACGTATATATTTACGATATAATTTTAAAATTGTAATATACGCTTCTCTATAAATTTGTTTAGGTGGGAATGACTCTTGAAGTGCTCCATCTCCTCAACACTTCCATTGCTCGTCTGCAAGGACTCACTAATTCACTGAGGGTACGGTATAATCCGTCGATTGATCACTCGAGCACCTACCGTATACTTGCAGAAAGTGGACAAGGAAGTGCTCGCCAATTCAGTGCAAGCTGAAAGGTGCATATACGCGCTCATCACGATGCTGCAGGTGAGGATTACGGTAGTTTTGGGCGTTATCGAGATGGAAACATACCAGTATATGCTGAATCAATTTGATATCAGGTGTTTGCTCCTCACACCGCATCCGAACTCTTCGCAGCCATTCGACAAGTGCAGCCAATTGAGATGAAGTGTGCGGAGAGGCTAGTGAACAGTTCATTTTGACGCGACAATTAGGAATATTCACTCCTCCTCCTTTGCTTTGCTCTATCATTGTTCTCCTTTGCTCTATCATTGTTATATCTTATTTCCTTAGAGTGGACGAGCAACCGTGGCCGGAAGTGGACGAAGATGCGACTATCGATCTGACTCTGCATGTACGGTGTATTTATTGACTGAGTACTGTAATACACGAATTATCGATTGATTTCAGGTGAACGGCGTCAACTGCGGACGAGCGCCCGTGAAGCGGCCATTGGTGAGAATTATGCGATGTTATTTATCATCGTGATTAGTCATTCTATAATCAATATTATTATTGCCTTATCAATCGATATGTAATCTCTTTTTCTCTTTGCAGGTGGAAGATCTGTCAATGGAGGAATTGATATCTCGTGCATCGAATCACGAACACTCAGCAATGATGAATTGGCTGAAGGAATCAAATGGACTAGTGAAGAATGCATCCAAGGATGCAAGGAGAGGTCGGACCACAATATATTCCATCTATTTTCATTAGAACAACTTCAATCGATCATTGACCATGCGAAAAATTATATTCGTTCGAGAAGCGATATGGATTATTTCGGGGGGGGGGGGGGGGGGGTGGGGGGGGGGGGGGGTGACAATTCGGCAACCGACATTCCGGCAACCGACATTTCGGCAACGGCATTTCGGCAACCGACATTTCGGCAACGGGCATAACTCTCTCGGGAGTTGCCCTAGGTCCATGGTAGTGGTGAAATCTCAATTATCTGATGCTGATTACAATAGTACCACTCCGAAGTTCGTAGGATGACTCCCGACTGACAGTTATGACCCGTTGCCGAAATGTCGGTTGCCGAAATGCCGTTGCCGGAATGTCACCCCCCCCCCCCCCATTATTTCGGCTAAATGTAACATCAAAACGTCGATACGTCGACTACTCGGTGACAGATAATTTCATTGGATCATTTAATTTTCCCTTCCTTTTGATAGTTCAAACTAGTACTGTTGTTAGCTCGATCATTGCTCGCCACGTCATTTCTCGCCTTCTTGTTCTGGCCGGTCGCAAGTACAAACTGATCTTTGATCTCTGATTATTAATTGAGTATTATTATTCCAGGATTCTTCATCACTTTGTCACTAGAAGCACTCAATGGGAATGGAGAGAAAGTGAGTGAAGAGAGAATAAAGAAACAATTGGATGCGATGGCAAAAGAGAGGAATCGAGTGGCAAGAGAAGAGAAGAAGAAGAGTAAGAAGAACAAGAAGGAGAAGGCAATTTAGAGAGATTACGGTAGGAATATTGTTGATATTAGAGGAGTAGCATAGTTGTTATTATAATTGTTTGTTGAGAAGTTTGATTAGTAATGTATCATCCGAAAAAGTGAACGCATCACGTTAAATTGAGAAAGATCTTCTTCAAGATCTCATTTTTGGTTCAGATCAAGTTCCTGATAAATGTTGATTATCTCCTGTCTACTTTGCAAAAATTTATGTTTCGAATAAGTATTTGTTCTTCATTACCAATACAATAGAAGTATCTTTATACATGATCTACTGTAACCCACAGTCATAATGGGATCATTTGATTGACAGAGTTGTCATTTATCGATTGGTAGTCCATGGGGGAAAGGGGGATTGTGGGACGAAGTATTTCTTCTATGCAGCCACAGTGAAGGGAATGGTGAACTTCTGTTGCTGCTCCACAGGGACAGACTTGAATAGAGGAGCGGGGTCCTGCAACGACCAATGGGTTACGGTAGTTTGTGGTGATGGGTTACGGTAGGAGTTCACTTACCGTATCCGTGGCGGCACACTTGGCCACCATGCACACTGCCTTGTCTTCCTTGACAGTCTCCGCAAGACGCTCCACCTGAATTACGGTGGATTGAACTCTCTGGAATACGGTAGATACCGTACCTTGACTTCGATTGATTTTCCGGGTTCGACGAATAGGAAGACGGGAGTGATACGGTACAGGGCATTATCGGAACACTTCATCTTGATGGCTTGACGATCGGCAGTGTTGTTAGTCAACTGAAGGATTACGGTATTCAGTATTCGATAGAGGACTACAGTATACCTTGATCATCTCTCTCCCTTTCCCTTGTCCCATTTGACATCAACTGGATCTCGATGGCAAATGTTTTGGCATCTGCAATCGATAGTCATTGATTACAGTGCTCTTCTTTGATTTCAGTGCCTACAGTACTCACCTCCTCAGGTTTCTTGGCTTCCACAGTTTTGATCTCAGTTGCCTTAGTCTTGGTATTATCACCATCCTGTAGAGAGAAGATCAATCAATATACAATACTCCATCTACAGTACCTTCTTTTCCTCATCTTTCTTCTCTCCCTCTTCCTTCTTCTCATCCTTCTTTTCTCCCTCTCCTTCTTTCTTTTCTCCTTCTCCTTCCTTCTTTTCACCATCCTTCTTCTCTATTTCCTTAACAATATGGGTTACTGTAGATTCCTAAAGTATCACAAACTTTCTTTTCCTTCTTTGAACCCTCTTCTTTCTTTTCTTTCTTTGATCCTTCCTTCTTTCATCTTCCTTCTTTTCCTTCTTAGATCCTTCTCCTTCCTTCTTTTCATCCTGAATTACCTTATTCAATCAATTCTACCGTATCCCCATACCTTCTTTTCTTCTTTCTTACTCTTCTCTCCTTCTTTCTTTTCTTCCTTCTTACTCTTTTCCTCCTTCTTTCTTCTCCTCCTTTTTACTCTTTTCTCCTTCTTTCTTTTCCTCTTTCTTACTCTTTTCACCTTCCTTCTTTTCTTCTTTCTTCGACTGAAATATGTTTATCGATTACTTTTTAATCATTCTCAATTACCTTTCCCTCCTTTTTGGATCCTTCTTTCTTACTCTTTTCTCCTTCCTTCTTACTCTTCTCCCCATCTTTCTTTTCTTCCTTCTTGGACTGAAAGCGATCAATATTCTGAGGTATACGGTATCGTCTATCTCACTTTTTCTTCTTTCTTGCTCTTCTTTTCTTCATCCTTCTTTTCTTCTCCCTCCTAAAATAAGAATAGATACAGTACTCCATTCCATCGATTACCGTACCTTCTTTTCATCCTTCTTATCTCCTTCTCCTTCTTTCACTTTACCAAGAGCGGAAGCACCCTGAATGATTCAGGGTTACGGTATTGCAGTACGGTAGCTATCGAGAGAATCGATTGTGCCTCACCTCCTTATCCTTCTCTTCTTCCTTCTTTGACTTTTCCTTTTCATCCTTCTTACTCTATAATTGAATACTGTAAAGGTGAAGGATACGGTAGATTACCTTTTCCTTATCTCCCTCTTTCTTCTCTTCATCTTTCTTATCTCCTTCTTTCTTCTCTCTTCTTCTTTCTTTTCTTCATCTTTCTTTTCGTCCTTCTTTTCTTCTTCCTTCTTTTCATCCTTCTTCTCCTCCTGTGAATGACACGGTATACTACCGATACAGTAACCCAACACGTCAAATCTACAGTTCTCCCTCACCTTCTTCTCCTCTTTCTTTTCTTCCTCCTTCTTCTCCTCTTCCTTCTTTTCTTCCTGTAATGTATACATACACCTTCATTCTCCCCTGCTAATCAATACCTTCTTGGGTTCCTCTGGTTTAGGAGGTAGTGCTTGGACTACGCTTGGACCTGCGACGGCGCCACCTGGCGGCGCAGGGGCGCCAGGCTTGGGAGGTGCTCCGGGTACGGGTGGCGCCGCGGGGGCGGCTGGCGCGGCGCCCTTAGCAGGTGGCGCCCCCTTCTTGCCCTTCTTTCTCTCCTCCACATCCAATGAGGAGAATTAGAGGAATGAAGATATGGATTGAAATCAGCAACGACGGGAAATCCATTGATGCGAATATGAATGACATTCTGAGCTGAAAAGTGGGATACTGTAGGGGATGAAAGATACTGTAGGGGATGAAGGAAAACAGAGGGGGGTAGAGGGTATTGTAGGGGATGGAGGATACTGTAGGGGATGGAGGTTACTGTAGGGGGTGTAGGATACTGTAGGCGCTAGGAGGAAAGGGTCTTATGGTCTAGGAGGAAATGATCTTACAAGGTGGGTATTGTAGGATCCTTTGGTCTTAAAATGAAGAGGGATACAGTAAGATCTTGGTGAAAGTGGGTCCTTGGAGGAGGGATACTGTAGGGGTGAAGGATACTGCAGATCTTTGGGGTCTTAGAAGTGAGAGAGAAGGGTACGTACCTTTGAGTATCAGAATGAAGACAGACTCGGACGTAATGTGAAAGGTGTGTCTCTTCTGATAGAAGAGGTGACCAGTCAGTCCGGTAGAAATACGGATAATGAAATGGAAGAAGAGAAGAAGGAATAGAAATGAAATGAGAATTATTGATTGTATTGAAGAGACAATGGAAATGAGATGAATATGGGACTAATGAGAAAGAATGTTGCAAAGAATGCAAATCCAGATGGAAATGTGCAGTCTTTATCTATTTTGCAACATTGGACTTCAAGAAAGTCATTATGCGATAGTGGACACATCTCTATTATAGGGAAATATGATTAGCGAAGTATCACTAAGGATGGACGATATGCTAAACGTCGAATGGACAGATGTCTGGCCTATTGATAAGCGACTCACTGATTACGGTAGTAAATTACTGCTTTCTTGGAATAGTTATTATTTATGCCGTTTTTTTCCTGATTCAGCTTAATAAACAATTTGTGTGAAATGTATTACTCGTTCTTTCAAAGCGAATGAAAATCTCAATACAATACATGGATGGGGTCATGTGCACTATTCTTTCTCTTCTTTTGCCAGAATAAATCAATGTCTGTCTCTACGAAGCATATCGAAGACGTTCCTTAGCAATAGTCGACGTTACTACGGGAGATTCTGCCCCTCCTTCCTTTCCTCCCCTTGCTTCCCTTCCCTTTTTCCCGTTCCATTCTTGATCTACCATGTCTATTGCTCCGGCAGAAGCTAAGGTATACGGTAGTCATGCGCTCATATCGATCGATTCCCGATCAGAATGCGTTCCTTCATGAGAGACCGTCGAAGTTGATCGAAGTGAAAGACGAGAACTGGTCGATCTCCCTCTCCTCAGCCTCAAGTGGCAGGACTTCTGGATACGGTAGGATAGAGATTACAGTAGGGTTACTAACAGTTTTCAGCCTCCCGAGCGCACTCTGACTCCCGTGGGAACAGTGCAGAGGGAGAAGACAGGTAGGTCATCGAATAATTATTGATTGGTTATGAAGTGTTGAAGTTGGCGAGAGAAGGAGCGTGGAAACACCCGTTGAACATATCCAAAGTGCTCTGGAGATCAAGGAAAGAGGTCAGTGGATTACTGTATTCTCAGTATATTGTAGATGTCTTTGTAGAACCGAATGCCGTCCCGATTATGCCAAAGTCATTGGAAGCTGTGAAAGATGATGAAATAGCTGAGAAACTCAATCTGAAGAACGAAGAAAAAGTGCTACCAGAGGGTCACATTGATGTCCTTTCAAGGTTGGTCTTGACGAGAGGTGTATGGTAGCCTGTTCATCAATCGATTGATTCCAGTTGTTCGGATGTCCGCTCACAGGAAAGATAATGGATGTGCAGAAACACATTCGAGATGGGAAGATGTTGCATCTCTCTCAGATGTGTGATAGTGTTTTGACTCTGCAGAGAGAGGTATACGGAATATGAAAGAGGGAGAGATTGACATTATTACGGTAGGTGCAAGTGGAGATCGCCAAGGCCTCTCGTTACTTGTCTCTGGACGATGAATTGAAGAGAAGAACCGAGGCTAACGACAAGTTGTACAGGTAGGTCAAAAGTAGAACACTCATAATATTGATTTCCGATCTAGTTGCCAGATGATCTGGCGCATCGATGAATACTCCTCTCATTCAAGAAAGCCAGAGATGGCAAGAAGGTATATTGTAGATGGTAAAAATATCGATTGAGTTCTCACTCGAAGGTCATTCTCTTCTCTCGTCCCTTCCACTCACACTGCAATGGATACAAGTTAGTGTGCATGCTGGCGCCATACGGAGATGGAGAAGGTGCTACCCGTACTCTCACAACAAATCAACAACTGACCTACCGTAATCTCAGCACTTCGTGAATTCGTATCTGTGTTCATATCGATCGCCCGTGGAGACAACGATGGAATGCTTGGCTGGCCCTTCGATGTCCCATCAAATTCACTCTTCTCAATCAGAGTGGCAAAGATAACGGTTCGAGTAGACAATGATCGATTGATAATTATCCAACTACAGTATCCGCAATGCTGGTCCCGAAGGCGGTGCCTGCCAATGAGCCCTTCTTGGGACGGCCGACAGCTGACAGAAATCCCGCATTTGGACTGCAGAAGTGAGAAAATGAACTAATGATCAGAACATCCCTTTGTTCAGATTCATCAAAATTGATCAGATGAAGGGAGGCAATGGATTTATCGTCCATGACACGGTTTTTCTCAAGGTTCTATTCAATTCTTATTCGACTTTCCAATCAAGTTGAATACAGATCGATGTCGACATCGCAGATCTATCATCGTTCTGATGACCTACCGCTCTTGCTTTGGAGCTGTAATGGAAATATGCATGCTAACCAGAAATAAATGCTTTTATTGGGATTTTGTTGTTCCAATTGCCATTAAATTTAACACGTCATGTTTTGAAATATGCAATCCTCGAGAAACACACAGGACACACAAATTTAAATAAGCAGTGCTTGATCGGACAAGGGCAAACTACCGTACTTTCACCTTAGTCATTGCGTCCTTCTGCACTATTTGTTTTATTTAAGTTGTGTTTTCTGAATCTTTCCTCCTTCATTTCCGTGCGTGCATTTGGGATTTTTATGTACTTGTCGCCCGAATGAACCGTTTATACAGCCCCGCTGCTTTCAAGTTATTCAGAAAAACGCGTGTACTATGTTAACCTTTAAATGCCGATATTTCAGACTCCTTGGATTCGGAGGGTTCGTAGACGAGTCTTCTTCTTATGGATAGACCAGAATTGGCGAAGCCAAGTTTATTTCATATTCTCTAATCTAATAACCGTATCCATCACTAATAATGGCGTCGTCCGACACGGACTTTGATATAGACAGACAGGTTTGTACTTTCGCTTGTCACTCTTTCCACCGAATTTAACTCAATCGTGTTCTCATGCAGCAGAAACTGCACATTATACAATGGGAGCATCTGGATCTGTACAAGTTCTACCCAATGGCCATAGCTTCATCGTGGTCCATACGCTGCTTCCTGTGAGTTGATCACTTTCCTTTTTAATAATCACATTCGTTCCTTTCCAGCTACCGATGTCAGTCG
>BTSY01000182.1:0-25935 GCA_036245785.1 Pristionchus fissidentatus
GTTGCTACCGGTTTCCATGTCGCTGATAGGAAAAGAAAAGGGCGAGATCGTATTTTTGTCAAAATTCGTTCTAGCACAAACTCTTCCGATTCCAGCGCGAATGTGAGGAGAAGACATTTAGCTCGGGAAAAGGTGTCACTTTGTTCATAATTCATGCTCAAATATATTAACTGGTAAACGAATGTGTTGCTACCGGTTTCCATGTCGCTGATAGGAAAAGAAAAGGGCGAGATCGTATTTTTTTCAAAACGTCGTTCTAGCACAAACTCTTCGATTCAGCGCGAATGTGAGAAGACATTTAGCTCGGGAAAAGGTTGTCACTTTGTTCATAATTCATGCTCAAAGATATTACCTGGTAAACGAATGTGTTGCTACCGGTTTCCATGTCGCTGATAGGAGAAGAAAAGAGCGAGATCGTATTCTTTGTCAAACGTCGTTCTAGCGTATTTTTGTCAAAATTCGTTCTAGCACAAACTCTTCGATTCAGCGCGAATGTGAGAAGACATTTAGCTCGGGAAAAGGTGTCACTATGTTCATAATTCATGATCAAATATATTAACTGGTAAACGAATGTGTTGCTACCGGTTTCCATGTCGCTGATAGGAGAAGAAAAGAGCGAGATCGTATTTTTGTCAAACGTCGTTCTAGCGTATTTTTGTCAAAATTCGTTCTAGCACAAACTCTTCGATTCAGCGCGAATGTGAGAAGACATTTAGCTCGGGAAAAGGTTGTCACTATGTTCATAATTCATGATCAAATAATTAACTGGTAAACGAATGTGTTTGCTACCGGTTTCCATGTCGCTGATAGGAAAAGAAAAGGGGCGAGATCGTATTTTTGTCAAAATTCGTTCTAGCACAAACTCTTCGATTCAGCGCGAATGTGAGAAGACATTTAGCTCGGGAAAACGGTGTCACTTTGTTCATAATTCATGCTCAAATATATTAACTGGGTAAAACGAATGTGTTGCTACCGGTTTCCATGTCGCTGATAGGAAAGAAAAGGGCGAGATCGTATTTTTGTCAAACGTCGTTCTAGCACAAACTCTTCGATTCAGCGCGAATGTGAGAAGACATTTAGCTCGGGAAAAGGTGTCACTTTGTTCATAATTCATGCTCAAATTATATTAACTGGTAAACGAATGTGTTGCTACCGGTTTCCATGGTCGCTGATAGGAAAAAGAAAAGGGCGAGATCGTATTTTTGTCAAACGTCGTTCTAGCAACAAACTCTTCGATTCAGCGCGAATGTGAGAAGACATTTTAAGCTCGGGAAAAGGTGTCACTTGTTCATAATTCATGCTCAAATATATTAACTGGTAACGAATGTGTTGCTACCGGTTTACATGTCGCTGATAGGAAAAGAAAAGGGCGAGATCGTATTTTTGTCAGAATTCGTTCTATCACAAACTCTTCGATTCAGCGCAAATGTGAGAAGACATTTAGCTCGGGAAAAGGTGTCACTTTGTTCATAATTCATGCTCAAATATATTAACTGGTAAACGAATGTGTTGCTACCGGTTTTTCCATGTCGCTGATAGGAAAAGAAAAGGGCGAGATCGTATTTTTTTTCAAACGTCGTTCTAGCACAAACTCTTCGATTCAGCGCGAATGTGAGAAGACATTTAGCTCGGGAAAAGGTGTGTCACTTTGTTCATAATTCATGCTCAAAGATAATTACCTGGTAAACGAATGGTGTTGCTACCGGTTTCCATGTCGCTGATAGGAAAAGAAAAGGGCGAGATCGTTATTTTTGTCAGAATTTCGTTCTATCACAAACTCTTCGATTCAGCGCAAATGTGAGAAGACATTTAGCTCGGAGAAAGGTGTGTACTTTGTTTCATAATTCATGCTCAAATATATTAACTGGTAAACGAATGTGTTGCTACCGGTTTCCATGTCGCTGATAGAAAAGAAAAGGGCGAGATCGTATTTTTTTCTCAAACGTCGTTCTAGCACAAACTCTTCGATTCAGCGCGAATGTGAGAAGACATTTAGCTCGGGAAAAAGGTGTCACTTTTGTCATAATTCATGCTCAAAGATATTACCTGGTAAACGAATGTGTTGCTACCGGTTTCCATGTCGCTGATAGGAGAAGAAAAGAGCGAGATCGTAATTTTTGTCAAACGTTCGTTCTAGCGTATTTTTGTCAAAATTCGTTCTAGCACAAACTCTTTTCGCGCTGAATCGAGAGTTTGTGCTAGAACGAATTTTGACAAAAATACGATCTCGCCCTTTTCTTTTCCTATCTAGCGACATGGAACCGTAGCAACACATTCGTTTACCAGTTAATATATTTGATCATGAATTATGAACATAGTGACACCTTTTCCCGAGCTAAATGTCTTCTCCACATTCGCGCTGAATCGAAGAGTTTGTGCTAGAACGAATTTTGACAAAAACTACGCTAGAACGACGTTTTGACAAAAATACGATCTCGCTCTTTTCTTCTCCTATCAGCGACATGGAAACCGGTAGCAACACATTCGTTTACCAGGTAATATCTTTGAGCATGAATTATGAACAAAGTGACACCTTTTCCCCGAGCTAAATGTCTTCTCACATTCGCGCTGAATCGAAGAGTTTGTGCTAGAACGACGTTTGACAAAAATACGCTAGAACGACGTTTGACAAAAATACGATCTCGCCCTTTTCTTTTCCTATCAGCGACATGGAAACCGGTAGCAACACATTCGTTTACCAGTTAATATATTTGAGCATGAATTATGAACAAAGTGACACCTTTTCCCGAGCTAAATGTCTTCTCACATTCGCGCTGAATCGAAGAGTTTGTGCTAGAACGACGTTTGACAAAAATACGATCTCGCCCTTTTCTTTTCCTATCAGCGACATGGAAACCGGTAGCAACACATTCGTTTACCAGTTAATATATTTGAGCATGAATTATGAAACAAAGTGACACCTTTTCCCGAGCTAAATGTCTTCTCACATTCGCGCTGAATCGAAGAGTTTGTGCTAGAACGAATTTTGACAAAAATACGATCTCGCCCTTTTCTTTTCCTATCAGCGACATGGAAACCGGTAGCAACACATTCGTTTACCAGTTTAATATATTTGATCATGAATTATGAACATAGTGACACCTTTTCCCGAGCTAAATGTCTTCTCACATTCGCGCTGAATCGAAGAGTTTGTGCTAGAACGAATTTTGACAAAAATACGCTAGAAACGACGTTTGACAAAAATACGATCTCGCTCTTTTCTTCTCCTATCAGCGACATGGAAACCGGTAGCAACACATTCGTTTACCAGGTAATATCTTTGAGCATGAATTATGAACAAAGTGACAACCTTTTCCCGAGCTAAATGTCTTCTCACAATTCATGCTCAAATATATTAACTGGTAACGAATGTGTTGCTACCGGTTTCCATGTCGCTGATAGGAAAAGAAAAGGGCGAGATCGTATTTTGTCAAACGTCGTTCTAGCACAAACTCTTCGATTCAGCGCGAATGTGAGAAGACATTTTAGCTCGGGAAAAGGTGTCACTTTCTCATAATTCATGCTCAAAGATATTACCTGGTAAACGAATGTGTTGCTACCGGTTTCCATGTCGCTGATAGGAGAAGAAAAGAGCGAGATCGTATTTTTGTCAAACGTCGTTCTAGCGTATTTTTGTCAAATTTCGTTCTAGCACAAACTCTTCGATTCAGCGCGAATGTGAGAAGACATTTAGCTCGGGAAAAGGTGTCACTATGTTCATAATTCATGCTCAAATATATTAACTGGTAAACGAATGTGTTGCTACCGGTTTCCATGTCGCTGATAGGAAAAGAAAAGGGCGAGATCGTATTTTTGTCAAAATTCGTTCTAGCACAAAACTCTTCGATTCAGCGCGAATGTGAGAAGACATTTAGCTCGGGAAAAAGGTGTCACTTTGTTCATAATTGATGCTCAAATATATTAACTGGTAAACGAATGTGTTGCTACCGGTTTCCCATGTCGCTGATAGGAAAAGAAAAGGGCGAGATCGTATTTTTGTCAAAATTCGTTCTAGCACAAACTCTTCGTTTCAGCGCGAATGTGAGAAGACATTTAGCTCGGGAAAAGGTGTCACTTTGTTCATAATTCATGCTCAAATATATTAAATGGTAAACGAATGTGTTGCTACCCGGTTTCCATGTCGCTGATAGGAAAAGAAAAGGGCAAGATCGTATTTTTGTCAAACGTCGTTCTAGCGTATTTTTGTCAAAATTCGTTCTAGCACAAACTCTTCGATTCAGCGCGAATGTGAGAAGACATTTAGCTCGGGAAAAAGGTGTCACTTTGTTCATAATTCATGCTCAAAATATTAACTGGTAAACGAATGTGTTGCTACCGGTTTCCATGTCGCTGATAGGAAAAGAAAAGGGCGAGATCGTATTTTTGTCAAAATTCGTTCTAGCACAAACTCTTCGTTTCAGCGCGAATGTGAGAAGACATTTAGCTCGGGAAAAGGTGTCACTTTGTCATAATTCATGCTCAAATATATTAAATGGTAAACGAATGTGTTGCTACCGGTTTCCATGTCGCTGATAGGAAAAGAAAAGGGCGAGATCGTATTTTTGTCAAAATTCGTTCTAGCACAAACTCTTCGATTCAGCGCGAATGTGAGAAGACATTTATCTCGGGAAAAAGGTGTCACTTTGTTCATAATTCATGCTCAAATATATTAACTGGTAAACGAATGTGTTGCTACCGGTTTCCATGTCGCTGATAGGAAAAGAAAAAGGGCGAGATCGTATTTTTGTCAAAATTCGTTCTAGCACAAAACTCCTCGATTCAGCCGCGAATGTGAGAAGATATTTAGCTCGGGAAAAGGTGTCACTTTGTTCATAATTCATGCTCAAATATATTAACTGGTAAACGAATGTGTTGCTACCGGTTTCCATGTCGCTGATAGGAAAAGAAAAGGGCGAGATCGTATTTTTGTCAAACGTCGTTCTAGCACAAACTCTTCGATTCAGCGCGAATGTGAGAAGACATTTAGCTCGGGAAAAGGTGTCACTTTCTTCATAATTCATGCTCAAAAGATATTACCTGGTAAACGAATGTGTTGCTACCGGTTTCCATGTCGCTGATAGGAGAAGAAAAGAGCGAGATCGTATTTTTGTCAAACGTCGTTCTAGCGTATTTTTGTCAAAATTCGTTCTAGCACAAACTCTTCGATTCAGCGCGAATGTGAGAAGACATTTAGCTCGGGAAAAGGTGTCACTATGTTCATAATTCATGCTCAAATATATTAACTGGTAAACGAATGTGTTGCTACCGGTTTCCATGTCGCTGATAGGAAAAGAAAAGGGCGAGATCGTATTTTTGTCAAAATTCGTTCTAGCACAAACTCTTCGATTCAGCGCGAATGTGAGAAGACATTTAGCTCGGGAAAAGGTGTCACTTTGTTCATAATTGATGCTCAAATATATTAACTGGTAAACGAATGTGTTGCTACCGGTTTCCATGTCCGCTGATAGGAAAAGAAAAGGGCGAGATCGTATTTTTGTCAAAATTCGTTCTAGCACAAACTCTTCGTTTCAGCGCGAATGTGAGAAGACATTTAGCTCGGGAAAAGGTGTCACTTTGTTCATAATTCATGCTCAAATATATTAAATGGTAAAACGAATGTGTTGCTACCGGTTTCCATGTCGCTGATAGGAAAAGAAAAGGGCAAGATCGTATTTTTGTCAAACGTCGTTCTAGCGTATTTTTGTCAAAATTCGTTCTAGCACAAACTCTTCGATTCAGCACGAATGTGAGAAGACATTAGCTCGGGAAAAGGTGTCACTTTGTTCATAATTCATGCTCAAATATATTAACTGGTAAACGAATGTGTTGCTACCGGTTTCCATGTCGCTGATAGGAAAAGAAAAGGGCGAGATCGTATTTTTGTCAAACGTCGTTCTAGCACAAACTCTTCGATTCAGCGCGAATGTGAGAAGACATTTAGCTCGGGAAAAGGTGTCACTTTCTTCATAATTCATGCTCAAAGATATTACCTGGTAAACGAATGTGTTGCTACCGGTTTCCATGTCGCTGATAGGAAAAGAAAAGGGCGATATCGTATTTTTGTCAAACGTCGTTCTAGCGTATTTTTTTTCAAACGTCGTTCTAGCACAACTCTTCGATTCAGCGCGAATGTGAGAAGACATTTAGCTCGGGAAAAGGTGTCACTTTGTTCATAATTCATGCTCAAAATATTAACTGGTAAACGAATGTGTTGCTACCGGTTTCCATGTCGCTGATAGGAAAGAAAAGGGCGAGATCGTATTTTTGTCAAAATTCGTTCTAGCACAAACTCTTCGTTTCAGCGCGAATGTTGAGAAGACATTTAGCTCGGGAAAAGGTGTCACTTTGTTCATAATTCATGCTCAAATATATTAAATGGTAAACGAAATGTGTTGCTACCGGTTTCCATGTCGCTGATAGGAAAAGAAAAGGGCGAGATCGTATTTTTGTCAAAATTCGTTTCTAGCACAAACTCTTCGATTCAGCGCGAATGTGAGAAGACATTTATCTCGGGAAAAGGTGTCACTTTGTTCATAATTCATGCTCAAATATATTAACTGGTAAACGAATGTGTTGCTACCGGTTTCCATGTCGCTGATAGGAAAAGAAAAGGGCGAGATCGTATTTTTGTCAAAATTCGTTTCTAGCACAAACTCCTCGATTCAGCGCGAATGTGAGAAGATATTTAGCTCGGGAAAAGGTGTCACTTGTTCATAATTCATGCTCAAATATATTAACTGGTAAACGAATGTGTTGCTACCGGTTTCCATGTCGCTGATAGGAAAAGAAAAGGGCGAGATCGTATTTTTGTCAAACGTCGTTCTAGCACAAACTCTTCGATTCAGCGCGAATGTGAGAAGACATTTAGCTCGGGAAAAGGTGTCACTTTCTTCATAATTCATGCTCAAAGATATTACCTGGTAAACGAATGTGTTGCTACCGGTTTCCATGTCGCTGATAGGAGAAGAAAAGAGCGAGATCGTATTTTTGTCAAACGTCGTTCTAGCGTATTTTTTGTCAAAATTCGTTCTAGCACAAACTCTTCGATTCAGCGCGAATGTGAGAAGACATTTTAGCTCGGGAAAAGGTGTCACTATGTTCATAATTCATGCTCAAATATATTAACTGGTAAACGAATGTGTTGCTACCGGTTTCCATGTCGCTGATAGGAAAAGAAAAGGGCGAGATCGTATTTTTTGTCAAAATTCGTTCTAGCACAAACTCTTCGATTCAGCGCGAATGTGAGAAGACATTTAGCTCGGGAAAAGGTGTCACTTTGTTCATAATTGATGCTCAAATATATTAACTGGTAAACGAATGTGTTGCTACCGGTTTCCATGTCGCTGATAGGAAAAGAAAAGGGCGAGATCGTATTTTTGTCAAACGTCGTTCTAGCGTATTTTTGTCAAACGTCGTTCTAGCACAAACTCTTCGATTCAGCGCGAATGTGAGAAGACATTTAGCTCGGGAAAAGGTGTCACTTTCTTCATAATTCATGCTCAAAGATATTACCTGGTAAACGAATGTGTTGCTACCGGTTTCCATGTCGCTGATAGGAAAAGAAAAGGGCAAGATCGTATTTTTGTCAAACGTCGTTCTAGCGTATTTTTGTCAAAATTCGTTCTAGCACAAACTCTTCGATTCAGCACGAATGTGAGAAGACATTTAGCTCGGGAAAAGGTGTCACTTTGTTCATAATTCATGCTCAAATATATTAACTGGTAAACGAATGTGTTGCTACCGGTTTCCATGTCGCTGATAGGAAAAGAAAAGGGCGAGATCGTATTTTTGTCAAACGTCGTTCTAGCACAAACTCTTCGATTCAGCGCGAATGTGAGAAGACATTTAGCTCGGGAAAAGGTGTCACTTTCTTCATAATTCATGCTCAAAGATATTACCTGGTAAACGAATGTGTTGCTACCGGTTTCCATGTCGCTGATAGGAAAAGAAAAGGGCGAGATCGTATTTTTGTCAAACGTCGTTCTAGCACAAACTCTTCGATTCAGCGCGAATGTGAGAAGACATTTAGCTCGGGAAAAGGTGTCACTTTGTTCATAATTCATGCTCAAAATATTAACTGGTAAACGAATGTGTTGCTACCGGTTTCCATGTCGCTGATAGGAAAAGAAAAGGGCGAGATCGTATTTTTGTCAAACGTCGTTCTAGCACAAACTCTTCGATTCAGCGCGAATGTGAGGAGACATTTAGCTCGGGAAAAGGTGTCACTTTCTTCATAATTCATGCTCAAAGATATTACCTGGTAAACGAATGTGTTGCTACCGGTTTCCATGTCGCTGATAGGAAAAGAAAAGGGCGAGATCGTATTTTTGTCAAAATTCGTTCTAGCACAAACTCTTCGTTTCAGCGCGAATGTGAGAAGACATTTAGCTCGGGAAAGGTGTCACTTTGTTCATAATTCATGCCATATCCAGCTCTGAATACCGTAAACGACCAATCGATAAACAGGGTCGCCCTCCTGACTGCCGCCCGTCAGTGGATACTTCTAGAACGACGTTTGACAAAAATACGATCTCGCCCTTTTCTTTTCCTATCAGCGACATGGAAACCGGTAGCAACACATTCGTTTACCAGTTAATATATTTGAGCATGAATTATGAACAAAGTGACACCTTTTCCCGAGCTAAATGCCTTCTCACATTCGCGCTGAATCGAAGAGTTTGTGATTCTTAAGCAATGGATTCCAGAAAGAGGGGGAAAAATAGCGCAAGGACGGACCTTCAAAATATGCATAACCATGAAACGATGTGATTTTCCAATCGAAAAATATTTCAGAAATTCGTTGAGTCGAAAAAAGATCGAAACTTTTGCACCAACCCTATAAAACAAAGAAATATTTTTTTAAAAATATATTCGAAGCGATCTAGATATGAGTTCTAAATTTGCTTTAGAGAGCAAATGAAACTTAAAACGTATATTCTCGTCTACGCACATTCGAGGTAAACGGATGAATAATCGTTGGCTACCGTAACCTGGCTTACCGTACCTCTCTCCGCATTTCATTCGCAGCCAGAAGCGAGTACTCCGAGTTCTCCTTTCCGCCGGTCGCATACAGTACCTTGAGGTGCGCGTGTCTCGACGCGACCTTCAATCGATAATCTTTAAAAACCTCCGTTTTCTAATTGTCTTGGCAAATCCGTGTACCACGTCAAATATGACACCCCTGTTAATTGCCGAATTTCACACTCTGTTGGCTACAGTACATTACCTGCTTGAACTGATCCAGCCGCGCCTTTGACTGTCCGTCCTTGAGGGATATGGTACCGTTGGTTGAAGTATGAAAGAATGCAAAGATGACGTTAATGAGATAAAATATACAATTACTATTATACAATAAAAATGTAGAATTTAATTATTATTTCTTGAATTAAAAAAATCAATAATTTTTTTTTCAAAAAAATCACAAGCGGTGCAACCTTCAAGTGGTGTGCGTGCGGCAAATGGCATACTGTAGGGGATGTCGACGTTGATTTTCCCGCTCATTCCGTCACGTTTTCGCTGAAATTCTCGCGTTATTTCGCGTAGTTTCTTTGTTATTTATGTGTATTCCGTATCAGCTTGCTTCGCAAATTGAGTAGCGATTGTTGCGCCGTGAACCGGTAGCAACACATTCGTTTACCAGTTAATATATTTGAGCATCAATTATGAACAAAGTGACACCTTTTCCCGAGCTAAATGTCTTCTCATATTCGCGCTGAATCGAAGAGTTTGTGCTAGAACGAATTTTGACAAAAATACGATCTCGCCCTTTTCTTTTCCTATCAGCGACATGGAAACCGGTAGCAATACATTCATTTACCGGTTAACATATTTGAGCATGAATTATGAACAATGTGACACCTTTTCCTGAGCTAAATGTCTTCTCACATTCGCGCTGAATCGAAGAGTTTGTGCTATGGTAAATAGATCACTAAGCCAACGACTTACTGTTACCTCACACAATTTATCGATTGACTTTCTGTTTAGTTTTCCGTTAAACTGTTTGATTATTTAAAAATTATTGCAAATACTGATTTTAAGAACAAGAACAACAAACAAGTTGTTCCCCCCAGTTACTGTAGGGAATTAATAAAAACAGTTTTCGATTGGAATTTGGCTACTCAACTACGGTAGCCGCGGTTCATGACTCTGACAAATTTCCGCGCCTGCTCTCTCTCTCTCTTTTTCCCTCCCTCTCCGCTCCCTAAGGCTCACTTACCTTGTTTCTTGTTTTATAATAGATAAGTTTATTCGTAACTCGAAGGCTCCCTTTCCCCATCGCTTCTCCCACTGACAACGACACTAAAGAATGGTCAACTGTAAACGCCAAAGGTTTCGAGAAATTAATGAGCAGCACTCTGTATGAAGCGAGCAAGAACAGAAGCTTCTAGAAATCAGGAAATAATATAACGCTTTCCGCGAGGAAGAGATAGATAATCAATCAATACAAATGTAGAGGAACCAGTAGCGCGATCGAACAAGCTTCTGGAAAAGGCGTAAAAAGAGGATCAACAACGTTATTGACATGTGACACGTCAGCAACGATCAATACAAGACCAGAGATGGGTAGATCAGTTGTGCATGAGCAAAAATTATAAGTTTCGAGCAGTCGTGTATGGATGGCGTCTCAAGGAAACTATTGTTATTGAGAGCATACGCAATTTAGTGATGTCACAATCGACAAGATCGATAATTTGGGTCAAAATCAAGTCTACAATGCACGAGCCGCACTGGCAAGACCACATACACACTATCAAGATTGAATATGGACCTCGAAGGGGGGGGGGAGATTACGGTATCAGGAGAGCGAACAGGGTGAGGACCGATAGGGTACGGTAGATAAGAATTATCGATTGATTAAGGGGTAGGGCACCGTAGTCCGCTCATTGCGGGTTCATGACGGGAACGGCGATCGATATTGAGCGGACCTCGTCCACCTTGTTCTTGTGCAGATGCACCCACGGTTGCACTGTAAAGCAATCAATAATTAATTTAAATCAGTATTCAATTAAGTTATTGGTAAGACAATTCAAGAAAAAAAATAGTGCATCCCACAACGTACGAATCAAATTTCTCGAGTATACGGTAGTCAAAAGATATCGATCGGTTTTGGGAGATCGAGTTAGTTATTGGGTATGTGAATTACTTGGTCCTTTGATTTGCCAAAGAATTCTGGGGGGGAACAAGAACTTCAAAAAAAAAATTCAACTTACCTTTATTCTTTAATTAGTATTTTTATCCAATAAATTATGTAAATAATAAAATAAATAAGCAAATGCCTTACCCTGTTCTCCACACTTCAGCCCGACTTCTCCCTTGCACATCTTGCCGCCCCAGCAGTAGTTGCCCAACTTGTCCCCGCACTTTGGGCATCCGATCTCCAACGAAAAAAACTATTAACCGAGTTTTAAGGAAGAAGTGCCAGCAAAAATAGGATATGCAGATTATGACATACACCTGTAAAGACATACACCTGCTTACACCTGTAAAGGATAATACATACACCTGCTTACACCTGTAAAGGATAATAGAAATCCCAAATTTGGAAGGTCTATCTTTTCTCCGAAGCGAAATACGCGCGTACAAAGAAGCTACAGTGCACAGGGAAATCAGGTTCAAGTGCCGCGCACGCGTGCGCGATTAAACAAATCGCTACTTTCTGGCCATATGCACACGCGCAGTTGCCTAGGCATCGTGGTACATCGCAGACTTCGGACGATTGTTCTTACAGTATTCCCCCTTGCTCCCTCAGGGTAATCGTGTCAAGATATTTAGCTGACACTCCTTCTTTAACAAGTGTTTCTCGTGTTGCCTAAATTTTAAGAAACCCCCCCCCAAAGAGTTCGCAAAGAGGGGTTGCGAACAACTTGCGATGGGGTCAGGATTGCGAAATCACAATGAAAGTTTGTTCGCAGTCGGGAAATTTAGGGAACTGTAAGAATTTTACAATCATTAAATTCCGCACACTTTCTTCACAGGCCGGTGGCGAAGGCCATACAAACTACAAACTATACATACAATCGCAGTCAGCATTTTTAAGCGCCCAAATGAGCAACCGCATTATCCCGGTCATATTTACACTATATATATATATATATATATAATATAAATTCATTTTACAACTAGAGTTGCTCCTCCTCACCTTTCCCTCGTACTCTGCAGTGTCCATCCAAGTGAGAGGCTCGACGAGATAGCCGAAGGGACACGGCTGACCCTGCTCCGCCTCCGCCGCAGCTGCAATACGGTAACTAATCAATAAACACATAAATGTATAATGTCAATCAGCAATACTAAGTAGAGGGTGACTCGCGACTAGTAACTAGAATCGATATGAATGTTCAACCCCCGAATGTCAGCCGGTCGTCCATTGTTACGTTTGACCCCTTTCTGGAGGTACGACCAGGCTGCTGAACAAAGTGAGCAAGTAGCTCACCTCTTCCCCGTCGATGACGCATCAGATGCTTGGCGAAGAAAAGCGGCTCGCGACACTTCCCGCATCTGATTACATTATTTATTTATATTTTCATTTACCTATTTCTATCAGAGGTTCACCAGATATACAAGCCATGTCTATTACCTATTCCGATAATAGCGGCGCATGTGACTCTATCCCACCAGAAAGGGGTCAGGAGTGAGATAGTATATTGAAGCTGAGTCTCTGACGCTTTCGCACAATATCTTGCCCCTAACCCCTTTGTGGAGATTTGAAATCACCTCGACAAGGAGCACGACACATACGACACTCACACAACGTAAGGTAACACAACAACTCCACGATGGATAATAAGGAATATTGATCGATACTCAATGTCCGGGTCTCTTAACATAGTGTGCCAAATGAAGGGGATTTTTGAATAAATTCGTTCACGTCTCAATATTCTTTATTCTCGATCGCGGTTTTATCTCTCGGTAACAGTGGATTCTTTATTTACTAATTGGCTCTCCTGCTGAAGCCCTTACCCGTAAAACGAAACCGGTCAAAGGGGTAACATAGTATAGGGTCATAGAATCACATCGGATAATGTAAATTTTTTTGAAAAAAAAAGATGTCTGACACTGATGGAAGAAACTGTTTTGGAAAGAAAAAAGATCACATTTAACGGTGATCATGGGGCGTGGCAAAAGGGGGGCGGGCTTCAGCAGTGGGCGCGCCGTGCGTGCAACTGTCTCAGCTGGAGCAGTCGGCACCTGAACTTGTTGCCCCTGTCCTCCTCTCCCTCCTTCTTGTCGCCACTCTCCAACTTGCGCACGAAGAGTGCAGCACGGGGATCCGAACCTGTGATTATATTATTAATGATTTTTTTTAAAAACAATCAATATTTTAAATTTCCACGAACAGCGCCGCACTGGGATCCAAAAACCTGCCATTTTTGTTGTGTTATTCATAAAAAATTAAAAATCGATAGTTCAATTCTCACCAGAATCGGGTACATTGCCCGTCTCGATGCACCAGTTCCTGTAGTCGATCGAGCCTGAGAGAAAGATTACATTTGTTCGTTTTCAAAAACAATACACGCGTCATTTTTGTGCACAGAAACCTTACATTGCATTTTAAACGATTCTCATTTTAATGTTTAAACAACAACAAAAAATAATTACTCGCGAGTGCCTCGTGGCTGCACTGGTAGCCGAGTCGGCGGTACACGCGCAGCTGCGCGACGAATCCCTCGTTCGGGCTGCAAATTGCGTTATCACTAGGCAATTTTTGTATCATTACAATGTACCTATTTTTGCTTCTCTGTGATCACTGTGTTTCAACACTCTATACGAGCATAGATTCTCAATGAGACGGAATGAGATGCTACGTCACCACTATGTAACCATGACGTCATGGCTACGCAATCATTACGCAATCTCTATGCAATATCACCGCTTCCCCGTAATAAAGAGCCGGATATACAAGCGCATTGCAAGTCAGTTAGATAGATGTTAGATATTGCGTCATTCCTATGTAATCTGCCTCACAATGCTATGGGTCGATGCAGCTGTATCTGTGTGACAGCTTTCCTCTCGTCCCACTCGAATCGCTTCATGAGATAGGCGGCGACCATCGTGACTGACCGAGACATGCCCACTTCACTGCAATAAATATAATATGTAACATACATTACATTACATTTTTATCACGTCGGACGCTAAGGTCAGACAGTCTAGGCATTAAAAAAATAAAAATTAAAAAATTAAACTAATTATAAAATATTATTTCGCAGCGTAAAAAAACAAATTTCATTCCTGGATTAGGTACTCATTGTTTTCGGATTTTATTCACCAACTACACTCGAAACACTTTGTTCTTCTTTTCATTTTCAACTGTTAGTCCATGGTAATTATTTAATTATTATAATTACCAGTGCACGACTATTCGTCCGCCGCTCTTCACTGCTCGATCGATAAAGGCGACCGCGCGTTCCATCGCACCCGACTCGAGCAGATCCTGCACTTAGCAATCGATACAGAATATTGCATAGCGATGACGCAATCGGGGAACCATCGTTATTCAAATAATTGATAGCCGCCTACTGATAGCATATCGCTGGGAGTGTTTTTTTTCTAATATGCGTTAGATATTCAAGTGGAATTTGAAGTGGCCTAAGAATGACCCAATGTAGAATACTATTACCTAGTGATGACGCAATGGTCTCACCTGGCAGGGCGAATCGAGGGCGTACACGTACTCGTACTCCACTCCGGCCAGTCTCGATTCCGGATTGATAGGCATCGCAGAGACGGTGAGCACGTGGGTGATCTGATGAGAGAACAATAATTATTATTATTAAATATTTATTCATTATTTTTCAAAGTCTACGGTAATTAGTAGGGTTGTCAATACAATACCAATACCAATAGTGTTGAGCCTCTCTCGCACCTCTTCCCTCTCTCTTCAATAGTATTGAGAGTGAGGAGAGAGAGAGGTCAACCTCAATAGTATTGAATTCAATAGTGTTTCAATACTAACATTAAAACAAGAAAATATGCAGATGGTGCATTCTGATTTTTATCTTGCTATTTATCCTACCTTTCAAGTATTGTCTGACTCTATTGATTCGATCAATCTAGTCAATTACATGTTTTTTAATGGAATATAAATGTGCTATATTGCAATTTCAGCCTTTATTCATAAGTAATTAAATATTTGTGAGCTTAAAATATTTCTAAAAGTGGAAATAGACTCACAACTCGATTATTAGTAGTTACGCGGATTTCAATACTATTGAGAATTTCAATAGTATTGAAAGGACGCGCTCTCTCTCAATACTATTGAGGTTGACCTTTCTCTTTCCCCCTCACTCTCAATATTATTGACGAGAGAGGGAAGGGGTATGAGAGAGGCTCAATACTGTTGGTATTCAATTTGCAACCCTAGTAATTAGCCAATAGAAGGGCACGTATCACAGATCAGATACCGCGCTGATAAGATGACGATCAATAATTTGTCCCAACGGTATAGGCATGGGTCGACAAGGTGGGTAGAAAAATGCGAAAAGGTTTCTTGGGTTTTCAATTTTTCTCTCTGAAAATCCAAAAATGTGGGTAGGGCTTTTTTCAAAAAAATGACCTTGAAAATGCCAAATGTGGGTATTATAAATATAAAATTATACGAACATCGAAGAAGACCATTCAGTTAAAACACAGAAACATATTTCACGGCTCCGGTTCCGTTCTCATTCTGGTTCTGAGTTCGGTGTAAACAGAGAAGAGTTAAACTACATGTGTGCGCTAAATCGATAGCCCATGATGCCCTGTGCCACCTTTTCAATTTGGATTTTGAAAATAATTCTTAAATTAGGCAAAAATTCGAAAACAAAAAAAGTGGTGTGCGCCTTTCTGATGTTTCACCAAATTGTCCTCTTCGGCTACGCGCGGAACGGCATAATGCGGTAGAACAACACCACTTATATTTATAATAGGCATCGTCGTTTTTTACGCACCTAACGATCTATGAGTGTAGGCACTGACATCGCCCAAAGATCAAAGACCAACCTCGAGTTTGGCGAGCTGCGACCGTCCCTCAGTAGTGATAACCGAGCTCGCGCCCGTGAGATACACGCCGTCCACGATCTTGTCGATCATTATCGATTGATTTCGGCGCTTAACTAGCACCAATTAACCTAATTAACCGCGTTAAAACGTGCAAAGCGCCTGTGAAAATGATCAAACACGCTCCAATTTCGACACACACAAAATCAATGTTATGGACAGATAATGAGCGGGTTCATAAAGGCGGGCGAGTCAACATTCGGCGAGAGATTAACCGAGAGGTGTGAAATTACACGGTCATAACTCGGGCACTAATCAGTCACTCATTGCTCATTGATAAAAAATTCACGTCGCATGCTTTACGAGAGTCACATTCCCATCGATTCGGTGGCGATACTTTTGGGTCATCAGAAAACAAACGTTTATAAATGGTCACCACCGTAAATAAATCTTGCAGTATGCCAGAACTGGTAATTGTAGAATTTCTAAAATTTCCAACTCTAAAATGGAATGACATCTTACAATATGCAAGTACCCAACTGTAATATCGGAGAGTTATCATCTGTCTATCATCTATTGATTCCTGCGACGTCTTGCGTGCCGATTAGAGTTCCTTGCGCGACTAATCCGCAGTTGAAGATAACGATTAATCATGATGACGCACATAGAAAATACACAGCGTTATATGAACAACGAAAACAATCCGGATTTCCTCACTCCCTACACTCTGTCATACGTAACTGTATGTATAAACAGACTTTTTAAAAATCCTACAGTAATGGATGAACCTGAATTGGTTCCTAAACTCCTCTTTGGGAATCAACCTTTCTAAATGTTCAGAAAAATAAATGTTTTTATTAGGTCCACTGCTATTTTTGATTTACACGTCTGAAATCCCCTTACTAGTCCAGAAAAATGGTGTCGTTGCACGAATGTATGCAGATGACATCAAAATTTACCGCCCGTTTAAAAGAACGGACACCACTACTCCATTACAAAGCGCAATTGATACCATAGTCAATTGGTCTGAAGAGTGGCAGCTACCATTAGCTGCACATAAATGCAACTCATTACATTTAGGTAGAGCAAATGCGAAGAATAAATACAAAATAGGCAATACTATACTAGAACAGAAATTAGTCATGAGAGATCTCGGTTTCATATTAGAAAAATCGCTCACTTTTTCCGACCATTGCAAGACAATTGCTCAGAAAGGTGTATCCGCGTGCCACATTATTCTCAGAGCTCTTCGCACTAATAACGCTGAAATACTCCTCAAAGCCTACTCTATTTACATTCGACCCATACTAGAGAGCGCTTCTATGGTTTTCAACCCCTACTTAATACGTGACAAAGAAATCCTTGAAAATGTTCAGAATTATTTCACTAGACGACTATTTATGAGATGCCACAAATCAACCTGGCAAACAATGCCGAATTTCCCTAATAGAAATATGCAATTAGGTCTAGTCTCATTAGAAAAGCGTAGAGAGGAAATTGACCTGAAGACAGCCAGTAATCTCCTGAGAGGCAAATACAAAATATCTAAAAAAAGACACCACATCACTTTAGCTATTACTTCACTCGACATGGGATAAATTTCACTAACGCTAGTTCCACTTCAAACTACCGACATCATAGTTTCTTCCCCAGAGCGGCAAGGCTATTAGTGAAGTCCAGAGAATTGATCAGTTTCTCTGAGTGACTCGTTATTAGATTGTCATTGTCTTCCTACTGAATTCGTTTTTAATATAACTTAATTTTGTACCGCGTTTCTTGTGATCGCATATATATATATATATATATATATATATATATATATATATATATATATATATATATAGAAACGCGTTCCAAACAAATTCTAGCACCATACTTTAAGCACCATACTTTAAGCGTTACAAATGAGGATACCAGCTGCTAATGTAGCTCCCGCTTATCTATTGTAGCGCTCATAAAAAACGAAGTTTGGAGTCGAATCAGCGCACACATTTCGCACTGAACCATGCGAAAGTTCGAAAGCACAGCTAAATGTTGTGCGAAAAATGTCCATTTTGGACGGAAATTGCGGCTAACGGTGCTGCTTTATTGTGTCTTTGGAGGAGAGAGGGGAGAGGATTCATCTCTGGGAGAGAGGGAGTATGCGTTTCCTACTTTTCCAGAATGAAAAATCCCATTTCGAGAATGAAACATGACAAAAAACTGCTTGCAACAGTCAGCTCAAGTTACACATCATTCCAACCCGGCAACAGATAGGATGATAATTTTGTTTTTGGAAAAATAACTCTCTAAAAAGCTCTCTTTCAATCAGAATGAGCCTTTAAGATAACAAATATTTTTTTCTCGATAGAAATATGATCGCCTTTTCATTCGACGGCGACCAACTTGCTGTCACAAACTCTCCAAAAAGAGGTCAGTGGCTAGCGAGTGTAAAACATCGAGAAGAAGTCGTTCTTGGACGGCTATCACTATACTCTTCCCACAGGGCCGGATGGGAACTTTTTTCATTACTACTTTTTAATTACTAAAATAATGTCTAAAAAGCTCTCTTTCAATCTCTCTCAACGCCGACCAAACTCTAGAAGATTAACAGCACGTGGGGGGGGGGGTGGGAGCTACCGTCAAACCCGGCTCGCGTAGTTCATAGTTTAGCAGTATCTAAAGAAGCTTCTAACTAGCGGCTTCATTTTCCGCTCATCTGCGCGCCTTTTATAGTCAGTCTGCTGATTGTAGTCTGATAAGGGAAAGAGAGACAGGTCGAGGGGATGAGAGAGGGATAGATAATTAAAGATAAACACGGCCCATTCGAGGTCAAATCGTCAAAGGATCGCACCCGGTGCATCCACAAATAGCTCCAAATAATACGAGGTGGTCCGAACAACCAATTCCCAATCATTAAAACACCTCAAACACACTCATTTTCAGCGTGCCAAAACGACTTTTATACGGCCTTTTTAAATCACAATTACGATATGAACAATGTGGAATGTATTTTAAAAACGAGTCCGGATCTCTTCGCACGCTACCTCGTCCGTCGAAAAAGTGTGTGCAAAATTAAGACATTCGGACTCGGCTTTTAAAAACTCTCCTGGAATGTATTTTGTGAGGCAAGATACGACAAACTGTATGTGTGATACGTTCAAATTGTGTTCTAGCCATAATATTCTCTATCAAAACCTCTCAATCTAATAAAATCTCGTTCCGATCGTTCAGATAGCGAACGCCCTGCGGCTTGCGCTCGTTAGCGCCGATCTAGTCTCTGATCTTCACTTCCACGTGGTGCCACGCGTTGTGCAGCAATCCGCGGATGTTCCAAATGCCGGCTGCCGTCTCCGGCTGCGTGTTGTACGAGCGGTCGGTCGCCTGAAGAGGACAATAAAGTCAGTTGGCAATGGATGCTCAACCCACAAGTACAGTAAACCTGAAAGCGAAAGAAAAAATAGATATGTTCACCTTGACTACCATATCCATCTTATCCACTCCAGGCGGGATCGGAATCGACGCGCGGAACAGCGTCCAGGCCCACATTTTGTCCTGCAATATCGATTTATTTGATCATGTCTACCGTACCCCGCTCCTATTCGTGTGTGCCCTCTAATCAATCAATACAATCTCCTCCCATGGCCCGGGTACCGTATACCTGGTTCTGGTCGGGATCCTGCTCCATCTCCGCCGAGTACCACGTCTTGCCGCCGTCAGGGCTCACCTGCCAATTATCGATTATTTTTATTGTCAATTATCGATTGGTCAGTAGCCCATTTATCTCTTGTGATGATAGGCAGGTGCCACTGTTACAGTTTATGAAACCTCCCATTTTGGTACTTTGTAGCTTCTGATTAGAGACTCTAAATAGATAACAATAGAAATGTATCATCAGTATCGCTAAAAATTAGAGCTGGACCGAAGCTACTGAAATCATGCTACAATATCACGCTGACAAAAATTGAGCGCTCTATGAGGACTCGAAACTTGCAAAATGATTTCCATTCGAATGTCAATCATATGGTGATCTCTACGAAAGTAGTTTCCGTCTTTGTGATTGATGGCTGGGCTGATACATTTTACATCCATCAGTGGAGACCAATCACAAAACTAGATCTTTGATCTCTCTCTCTCTATCACCTCCACTCTGATGATTCCTCGTCCGCCGCCGGACCACGCGTATCCAGCCACATCCACCGTACCGTCCTCTTCAAATAGATTACTGTATCTAATTGATCAATAAATACCGTACCCGAATACGGAATTCTAAACTTTAGCAGCCCTTATGTAGTCCCGCACACCGTACTCCACTACAAGAAACTTCTACCCGACACCTTGGTCTACCGGATTACTACCGCCTCGATCGATACCGTACCTCTGTCTACAGTAGTCCCGGTGGCGGGGAGGCAGAATGCAGACTGGATCGGGTAGTCCTGGATCGAAGGCACCGAATTCCAGTCCAGCTCGTCGCCGTGCTGCACCGACGGCGAGAAGGCGCGGTAGTCCTGAGCGGAAAGGTGGGTTAGGGTAGGATTAAATTACGGTACGTGCGCATGACACTATTGATTGATTAAAGAAGCGCGGCACTCCTAAGTGGAAGAACGGTTACAGTACTATGTGATAACAGTATTTTCATGTTCTTATCGATTTACGATCGATATGGGCGAAGAGAGAACGTGGGGAAAAGAGAGAGTTCGGCTCGAGAAAATCGATAACCTTCTGCTGGAAGTGCGAGGGCGACTCGACGTCGGAGAGGCGGACGAGAGTAAGCCATTTGACCTGTCGCGCGCCCACAACACCTGAAGGGGTACGGTATTATGGGTATGGTAGCCATATCAATCGATTTTTAGTCTTTTTCACAAGTTAGAATTACCAATTATTGTTCATTTAATCGCTTCGTTCGATACTTTTATCGCTTCAACTAATGTCGTAGCCTAGATTCACCGGGCAATGCTAAAACATCAACCGACTCTCATCAACTGAACTACCTCTCGATGACTTCATAGCGAATGCATCACCTATTACAATTTTGAAATACTCCGTTCCACTTCAACCACTACCTACGTTCACGTACACTCTCGCTTCTGTTATTTATCAGCGGAATGTTTTAATAATTTTGTGAATTTATAATATAAAAGCTCACCGGGCACGATGCATCTCAGCGGGAATCCGTGGTCGCTCGGGATCGGCTCGTCGTTCATCGAGTACGCGATTAGCACCTGACAATAATAATTATTTTTAAAGATAAATAAATAATTTAAATTAATTGCCTGATCGCACAGATTTTGAAATACTCACTGTCACAGTGATCCAGTGATCCAATACACAGTGATCCAGGTACACTTACAGCCATTTTGAAATAATTTTAAAAAATTATTTAAAGAAATTGCTCACCTCCGGTGACATGGCCTTCTCGAAGGGGATCGAGGCGCCGTACGGCTTGCCTAAAAATAATTATTTTACATATTTTCAATTAGTAAAAAATCAATAAATCTATATTCACCCGTCGGATCGACATCCGCTCCCTCGAGATGCACGTGCTTGATGGTCTCGTCGTTGGGATCGACGCCCAGATCGATTAGTACGTCCTGTAATTAGTTTATTGATTTTTTCTCGATAAATCATCAAATGATCATAATCTTATCGTTATCAGCGTTGTGCACGCTTCCTTAAATTGGAAACCTTCCTGTCACGCGCAAGTAGCCATAAAAATTGATAGATAACTAGTGTTACGAAATCAACAAATTAATGAACAGTTAGCACTTTTTTATGCATACTACTATAGTGTTATTTCTTGCTACTGTTCATGCTCTTCATTTCCAGATTTTGAGCTACTGAACATACATCGTTCACTTGCTATTACAATGTTTTCTGGTCCACTCCTTCAATTGTCTAATTATAAGGATGAAGCAATCTCTATTCACCCTCAATCTCACTCCCGTCCACTTAGCGTTGCTGATGGCGTAGCCCTCCCACATGAGCCCAGCCACCTGCAAGATGCATCATCACTATGCAACTTTGCGAATTATTCGGCGTTATTTGGCTGCCTCCGCTTCAAACTACAAAAACAGCCAAGAAATCAGCACAAAAATATAATGATAAAAGATAATATAATTATGTATAATATAAAAATAACTAACCTTCTTGTACTTCTGCATGTCAGCTCGCCGATTGCCGCCGCACTATAATATTCATACTTGCTATCAATTTTTGCCGAAAAATCCCAAATGATGATATTTTATAGAGCTTTTCGTGGTAATCAAGACCATAGTCTCGCAATGCTCACTTCCATACACATACAATATGCCACCCTTCCCTCCTACGTACAGCTTCTACTTACAATTAGTTCTGCTACCGTATACGAATCTTTGCAACTATTCAAAGATTCGTATCACAAAAGGCGAGTGTTCAACGTACTCATAACACCAGCTGTTCTATATGGATCGGAAACATGGACTCTTCGAGAATCTGACAAAGAGGAGCTAAGAATTGCCCAACGTAAGATGGAAAGAAAGATGCTCGGGCTTACTCTATTACATCGGTGGAAGAACGTCCGACTCAGAGAGACGACGAAGCTCAAGGACTGGGTCAAACTAGCACAGAAGAAGAATATGGACTGGGCTAATCGCGTGCGACTAATGAATGGGTCTAGCTGGACAAGAGCGCTGACTACCTGGATACCGTACAATCGAAAATGACCTGTGGGACATCCCCACGCGCGCTTGCGAGACGAGCTCAAATACACAGTCGGAAGAGACTGGTGGTCCATTGAACCAGCAGAATTCAAAATCAGAAGAGATCAGCATGCCCTTTGACCCTACCTCAAAGCATGAGACTAATAAAGATTGATTGATTGATCGTATTCGAATCTACACTACCCTCTCCCTCCTCTCCCACCGTTTTCCTCCAAACAGTGCCTGCATCGACCTGCTACCGTATACCCATCTACAGTACCACCTCTCCCGTCCTACCATATTCCTGCACGACACTTCCATATTTCCCGGCTAACGTATGCACATCTGCAGTATCCCACCCTCCCCCACCGTATACCTGCACAACACTGGTGACGTAGTGCTCCTTGTATCTCTTCTTCAGTTCATCCACAGACAGCTCAATGTCCTTCCTCCCCTTGCCCAGTCCCTCAATGCGCACGCGATGAGACGCCAGATCGGTCTGCAATATCTATTTTAATATGCTTTTTTTCGATTTTGGTTTCTCCCGTTCACTATTTCCATCTAAAAGCGTCTCTACATTAATGTTATTTACATAAATATAACTAATTTTGCCATCTAATTACATCAGGCGCAATTTTACACGGACTCTTCTATGACGTTTCGGAAAGAAAAGGATGGAAAAGAGAGTGAATTCAGTGGACGCACAGAGGGGGGGGGGAGATAGTGGCTACATGGTGGGATTACGGTACGGAATACGACAGGATTACGGTTGACATGGACGAGATTACGGTACTCACCTGCGGCACGGGCAGATGGTTGCGGACGAAGAAGAGATCGTTCGGCGTCCTGAACAAGAACCCGTATTTGGACATACACAATTACGGTATCATCATCAAAACGCAATATGTAATCGATCGATAGTTCGTTCCCCCAAAGTAACACTTACGCTACCAGCCGTTTCATCACGAATCGATACGGTAAGTCCTAATCTCGGATACTGTATCTAATCGATACCGGAAGTTGTCCATCATGAGGGAGGGCGGAGTCTCGGCGTTGAAGGGCTTCGGGTTGTTGACAATGAGCGCCGGATGACGCGGCGGGTCGGTCGAGAAGGGATCAGAGGCATCCTGAAGGGAAAGCAATGGAATGATGGGGATACGGTAGGGAGCGGAGCGGAGTAGGGTAGCATTGCAGGCAAACAAAAGCGAATTTGGAAGTGCATTGCGACATCGGCTAAACGGCAAGGGTAAATACAATATCTATTCTTCTACAATTACTTCGATAAAACAACAGTAGATGTATTTATCATTTGTGCGGTGATTAGGTTACTGTATCCGATCATAACTACGGCAAGAGTACGGTAGCAACGACCTACCACAGCGTGGACGGGCGCTGGCTCCGTGGGGTCGAGTGAACCGACGCGCATTCCCTCCAGTATCTCCATAACCTGAGAGGGTTAAACGGATTATAAATAATGTCAACGACCCATATGTCAAAAGATACGTAAAAACGACGAAGCCAACCAACATTTTGACATTTTAAAAGACAATGTTTGATAAATTCAACCCACATTTTTTTGTATTTTGAGAACAAATTGAAAAAAAACCAACCAACATTTTCAGTGTTTCATGCCCATTTTTTTGAAAAACCCCAACCCACATTTACTTTGCTCAACGCACCCTTTTGAGCTATGCAACGACCACAAAACAACTCTCTAACTTAGAGTTTTCATAGATAGTAGTTAGACAGTGTTTAGCAACAACACATCGGAGATAACAGTATACCTAGGGAAGATAAGCTCCGCCCACTCGTGACTCTAATTGAAGGGGCAAGAAACAGCGGATGAGTAGCACAAATTTCATTCTTCACTAAAACCTCGTGCTCGGGCTTATTCGAGAGCTCTTGTGATGGGCTACAACATATGCCATGCGCACAATGCTCTGTAGTGATTAAGTAGGTCAAAAATCGATAAACGTAAGCGGGAATAGGTGATTCAATCACTTCCAGTAAAGGCACATAGTTGCGCATCTCGCAATTCGTGGGGAGAATTATTCTGATTAACTTAGACAAAACTAAATCAAATTTAATTGCCCCGCGCAATTGTGCTCCTGTTTAGAAGATTTTAGTATTATTATTTTCCGAGAATGTGCTTTGGCATGACGACTTACGGTGTTTAGCGGCTCAAATGGCAATATTTTGGGTTGTGAGCAAAAGATCCGCAAAGGATGGGATTCGAACTAACGACCTTTGGCTAGCTATGCAAGCACTCTACCACTGCACCAAGATGGCAACGAACACTAGCTCTCACATTCGCTTGATGATCAGATACTATCTCCACATTCTCTCATCATAGACGCAAACTCCGCCCACCGAGAGAGAGCGCCCACCTTTTGACCCTCTCCCGTTATGAGCCGCGCGCGTGGTTTTCGAGCTGTATCTCGGCCCAGAGGCAAGATATCGACAAACGGCAAAAAGTATGATGTTATTGACACCTCAGCGGCTAATATGGATACACTTTCAACTTCATTGCATAAAATCGGCAGACCACCTTGCGGTCCATAAGTATACCATCGATTAGCTAAGTTAGCTCAGAGCTCATTTGTACATAACATATTTGCCACACACGAAGCGAACTTCAGTGGAGTATGCCGTTTCAGGCCAGGATCATTATAATGTGGTGTAACCCACTTCTCTTAGGACAGTAATCGAAATTGACTTAGAGAATAGCGAGTATAGTTTTTTTTTAATTACTTATTTTATTTTATTTTAATCAATAAAAATCACCAACATCCTCCGTTTTGTGCTGCGCGTACAGCGCCCAGAAGGGATCGACGGCGCCGCCTGCCGCCATTAGAATCTAAATTATTTTATTTACGTATTTTAAAAGCGATTTTTTAAACATCACTACCAAACGCCCGGTTAGTTGTAATTCATGATCTAGAACACTGAATATGAGGAGAAAAATCCTTTTGATATCTACAGTAATGGGCATTACTTTATTGATTTAATGTTAACAATAGTTCACCTTATCTCCGCCAGGATGGCTCTCCACAAAGTCTGTGATGTCGTAAACGCCCTAAATTAAAGAATTTATTTGAAGAAAAAAAATTAAATCACGCACCATCTTGTAGGTGACCCACATGCGCTCGGCGCCCTTCCCGTGTTTCTTGACCTCCTGGAACATCGATCAATCGATAATTAACGATATTCCAGCTACGGTCCATTCCGCAACTCTCAGGATATAGGATACACACACTTTCAAATGCAAAAACTGTCATTTGAATACCTAATTATAACGCAATCT
>BTSY01000183.1:0-25874 GCA_036245785.1 Pristionchus fissidentatus
GGGCTGAGAAAAGACTAAATTTATATTGTTTTGTAAAATGGTATGCTTATGTTGTACTTCAGAGAGAGGGGAGCCAAGCGATTAGAGGAAGCAAGAAAGTCTGAAGAAAAAGAGAAGAATCACAAGATTGCTGTTGATGAAATGAAGACACGGTTCAGGGAGGAGCAAGAGAGACATGAGAAAGAGCGGGAAGACATGGTTTGTTTACGAATACATTTTGCGGCTTTAGATATCTTAAAAGTTTAACTCTCTAGTCTAAAGTCTCATAAGCAATTCTACTGTCGCATCTGACGCTTTGAGTCGTTTTCGGCATTTCAGCATTACTAATGAATTCGAATTATCCAATTGCTTTGTAGAAAACGAAGCACGAAAAGAAAGTGACACAGATGGAATTTCAAGTGCAGAATCAAAATGCGGCCCTTGAAAGGCGAGTTTTCCCACCGAAAATTGTCAAAAATCTATTAATTTTCAATTTCAGAGCGATCAAGATGAATTAGTGAAGAACTATGAAGCCACGATAAACTCTTTTTTTTCCATTAAATTTGTATGCCAATTGCCCCTGTGGTTCTATCCACTTGAACTATCTTTCACTATGCTAATTATATATTCTTTTCGCAATTTTATATCAATAATATTTTAAATAATGCAGATTGAGAAATCTCCAGGAATGATTGCCCTCAAAGCCATTGAGACTGTCGGCCAAGTTAGTTATTCTAAAGTCGTAGAGAATACGAAAAGAATGTTTGTTTCTCCAACGATAAGTTACAAACTCCCTCAACAGAAAAAAACGAAAATGGCTTGTTTATCTTAATTTCTGTTGTAAAAAATGGATCAATAATTCTGTTCAGATTCTCATTGGCGGCCAAAATGCGAACGTCGAGGCTACAAAAATCGCCACTGAGATGGAGGAAAGAAGAGAACAAAGGGAACAGGAGACTAGAAAGGTACGACGAGATAATCCATCTGCCACTCAATGCTTTTTTGCAAAAATTATGATGTATTTTATGGCTTATATGACTTATTATTATTTATGTATTATTTTTCTTCTAAATATATAACTCCAATGAGGAGAAATTTGACAATCGCGCGAAATTTTAAGTGTAATTACTAGGATAAAGATGCCCAGATTACAGCTCCTTCTCGAAACTTCCAAGGAACAAATGCGTAATGCGCAAGAGACAATGAAGGAAAACGCCGAGGCGTTCAAAGAAACGGTAAGAACGTAATACGCTTACCAATTGCTCATTTAAAAAGGGCAGGTTTACCTCCTTTAGTCACCGGCGGCATTTGATGGTGCTGGCCGGCTTTTCGGCACAGCTAGGCGAGCTAACACATGCTACCAGTGCGACCACGCTTCTTGAGTAATGCAGATAGAATATGAGCTGCGTTATTATTCAGGAAACAATGAGAAAGAATAACAATAATATGGTAATTTTCAAGATCAACGCGATGCAATCATCGGCGAGTGAACGTGAGAAATCGATTAGAGAGCGAGATGGCAGAAATGCAGAGAGAACAAACAGAAAAGGAAAAGGTGGGTGAATTCCGTTTTATTATTATATTTTCCTAAATATTTCAACAAATACATGGGATTTCATCTATTTTACTACTTTGTAAATATATTTTAAGGCGATGACCTCTGCGAATGCGGAGGAAAAACTGTATATGAGGAAAGAATTCGTCGCAGCTAGACAGGTTATTTCTATTAGATTTAATACTTAATACTTAATACTTTATTCTCCATCGGTGATTTGGGTGATAGGGATTATCTTGACATTATGGTGGATTCTTCGGCTCAGGATCGAGCAGTTTTTTTATGGTGAATCAGGCAGTTTTCGTGTCACAATCACAACTTACGGATTCATTAGATTTATTAGGGTTACAGTAGGTATGAGAAGTTTACAGTGCATATCTGAGAAATACATGAGAAAATTTATTGGTTTAGGAGAAGGAAGCCGAATTGAGAAGATTTCAAGAAGAATTCGTGGCGGAGAGAAACGCCGCGGTGGTGAGAAATTTTTTATTCATTCGAAAACAAATTTCGTTCTGGGGATTGGAATGGTAAACAGGACTGGTACGGGGGAAGTAGCAAAGTCACTTCGACTTCATAACGAAAATATTTCGTCTCTTGTGAGGAAGAAAATTGAGAAATACATGTTTTAACATTTTAGAAACAAAATTTTAAAATTTTAGAAACAATTCGAAGAAAAGAGGAAGACAATGGAGGATGAGATCAAATCTCTCAACGACAAACAGTTGGAAATGGTTAGTTTAGTTAAATTTTATACTAAAGTACGATGAAGAAAAAGTCGATAATTACTCTTTCAGGCCAAGGAATGCAGTGCGAAAATGCTAGAGCAAGCTGATAGACAACGAGAAGAGATGAACGAATTGAATGAGAAAAGATTGAGAGAACAAGAGGAGAATACTGCCAAGTCAGTTCGAGACGTATTCATTTACATCATGATTTTGGCTTAAAATGATTAAAACGGTTCGAAAAGCTTCGAAAATAAAATTTCTCGTTTCACAAAAAAAAGAAAGAAAGACATCGACTTCCTTTCCAGGGTCGATGGCATTCGAATGGAACAGATTGAAATGACGAAAGGATTTGCGGGCGCAATGATAAATTTGACAATCAGCAATGCGAACTCACGAGGTTTCTGGAAAAGTTCCCTTTCTGAATTTGACAATTACGAATTCAGAATCTGGACTGATCGTCGAACTCTCAAACGCTCTCCGTGCGGGTTTGAACGAGACGAAATCTATACATAACACTGCCGTAGAAGCGGTTTGTAGCAATAATAAAACTAGCTTTAATCGAATACCCTTTTGCAGACAATGATCGCCCTCAATGACTTCAACTATGCCCCCGCTCGGTAGAAATGCACAATTTCGGCATATTTATATTCTAATTTTAGGTTCATCTGGGCCAATTGGGACTGAAAGTTGACCGAGTGGATCAGAGTTTGCTGACCTTCGGAAACGCTCTCAATCGAGCAAACTCGGGTTGCATGCAGATGATCGATGAACAGATGGTAATTTAGCTTGTTATTTTGGTACCGACATTTTATGCTATGATAGCAAATATTCGATCTCTTTTTAAAATTGAAATGGATATATTTATTCAGAATTCGATTGGTAATTTGGAACTGGGCTCTTGGATCCTACCGAAGAACGATTGGTTCTCTCAAAGCGAAAATGGCTGCTAAAAATGGTATGTGTTTTATCGCACAAGGAAAAATAGAGAGATAACTGAGAAGTTTTCGGCATGAGAAACTACATTTAATAGAATGGTTCTGATATAGTTACAATGTTGGGATTACTAATTATGTTATTATTTTATTTTAAAAGTTATTGCAGCCTTGTATCAGCCAATCGGACGTCGACGAATTGAGCCAAGCGCAGGAAAAATTGATGATGAGAATGATTGAAATGCCGCGCATTCAAGCAGTGTGAGACATGCTCAATTAATATATTCTTTTTGTTTTTAAATAATTAAGACGACGTATAATGAATGTTGCCAGAGAGAAAAACACCTTTGTTGGTTAAGAATGTACCTAGGACTTTCTAATCTTTCCAGTGACTCCTTCGGAGAGATCGCATCTACCGCAGAAAAAGCTCTCACCGGTTCGTACCAACGATTGACTTCCGAATTCATAAATGACAAACTTCTATAAAAGAACTATTCATCCTCATATTCAGAAAAATTCATTTTTAGAGCAAAAAATTGAATGAGAGTATAGAAAAAATTGTCTATATATTTTATTAATCGTACATCACAAGGGTGCGGCAAGATGTACACTTGTCTTGTAAAGTAGATATACTTCTACAGGTGCTCCGATCATTCGCGAACTCGAGCAGTGAAATGAATGCACTACACAGGCCAGTTCTACAAATCAATCAATCAATTAACCCTCACATTAATTATGTTTTGGAAAGAAATAAATAACATAATAATCCCGTAACACCTTGAACTATTATTGCTGTCACTCGCTTCTTTAATTTTTTTTTATAAATTAAACCCTCATCATTGAGCATATGTTATATTTATGAATGCGCGACGACAATCAATACACACTACTGTTTGATTTCGAAGTGTTCAAGTTCACACGATGTTATTGACACTGTGCCACGATAGCTGACCACTATTTCCGCTGAAATTCTCTCTCCTTCATGCAAGCGATAGGAGATAGCAAATCGTCACGTTGTTTCTCAGTTTGATAGCGAAAACTCGAGAGAACACATTCTTTTGGAACACAACGCTCATGCAATTTGTTGTCTTCCTTTTACACGCTCATAAATACCTTGATCGTATTGTATGCATTCGCTGGGACTCTATTTGCTCTAAACAATTGTCTGTCGACTTTTCCTTCAGAGCTTTAGCTAAGGTATATAATATTTGAACGATTTGGATATTCGGTCGTACTTCATTGATTGATTCGATCATCGTTGTTTTCTTTAAACATCAACTGATTTTACTGAAGCTTCTCTGTCTGGCCAAAGTGCATATATTTTGTATTCATTTATTAACATTTATTGCGTGATAAATATCTTTTATTAGGATGCGTGTTCATGGTACAACGACGGTTCTCCTTCCGTAACTTTACCTAATTAAAAAATTGTGTATTTCATTCTTCAGCGTTCCTCCATTTTTATCAACGAATTATCTCGTCCCCGCTTCCGATTGACAATCAAAGAAATTCAAATAATATCATTCCAAGATTGTTGTGTATACACATTTGTATATTTTTTCCTTTGAATGCAACTTCTCTTTTAGATTAATGGCATCGAATTCTACAGAAAGCGCAGCAGATTTCTATGCGAGGATCGGGCGAGAGAAGGAAGAATCTGATGAGGTAAAGATGTGTCTTCTTACTTCAAGTGTCGATGAAAAAGAGGCGGTGTTTGGGCAATATTTCACACCCACTAATTGTGTTCGTCTCTTCCTTTTTTAGAATAAAAATATTATTTATAGAACGCACTTCACCAAAAATGTCGTGAAGAGCTGAGAAAGGCCCGTGAAGAGCATCAAGAACTTCTTGTGGAAGTAAGTTGATTGAGGTGACGTGAAAGATAAAATCACTGCTAAGTTATACGGTAGCGAAACACAACATTTCAACACCGTCTAAAGGGACCTCGGCTTTTGAATTGTTGATGTGCAGGGTTTTCAAATCCGAACCTAAACAACAACAAAAGGGCGGAGACTGCTGTCTAGCGCTCTTTCGTGTACACACACTCTCGTATTGGCTCGTTTTCTCTGCAGCTCTCTGCTCTCTTATACCTCAATGTCCGTCCGTGAAACGTTGTGCGAAACAGTCATACCTATAGCAATTTCGCATCTATTACTTGCAGTAAACCTGAAATAATTAAAGATACATAGTTTTACAACTTAAATATTTCAGCGCGACGAATTCCACAATTCGATGATGGAGGAAAATGAAAAGCATTTAGAGGACCTTCGACGACAACAAATGGATGAAATGGAGAAGCTAAATAATACCCAGAATTCAGTCTGTGAGTAAAAGGTAAAGGTAAAGGTGTTAGGTCTTCTACACGCAAGGCGGTCTCGACCACCCCCTATGCCTGAGGGGCAACGAGAGCCTGTCCTGAGATGATCAGCGGTCTCTTGCGAGGCTATTCTCGTGTTGTGTGCACGTGAATCGGGGACCCCTTTCGGGGCATGTTTGGATCGTGATTTACCAATCACGTACCAGCATTTCTTAACCCCCTTGGTTGGGTGGATCTGCAGACACGGGGGGTCGAACTTGTGACCATTCGATTCGCATTCTAGCACACAACCACTGCGCTTCCCGGTCTGCAAAAAAAAACTGAGTGCTAACCGCTACACATACCAAAAAAACAACAAGTTTAATTGTAAGCAAAGGTTGGTGAGAAATAGCTCTTATCATATTTTTAGTGGTAAATGAATCAATCTATTTATAGATTTATTTATAAATCTCCTTGTTCCCCAGTAATCGATTCTTTATCGCTCAAATTCACATGTCAATAAATGATTTCAGTTGAACGAACATCACATGGAAATAGAGAGAATTAAAAAGGAATATATAGAAAATGTGTTGGAAATTAATAGAAAACACAATGAACAACTGGAGGAGATGAAATCGACAAGTTTGAGTGGCAATGAGGTATTGTTATCGAACAACACTCTCTCCCAACGTGCAAATTATATTTAGGCTCAAGAAATTTATCTCCAAATCGAACAAATTATTGAGCAGAATGCGGAGGAAAAGGAATCACTGCTCATTGAAATGAAAGAAATTCGAGAGTCAGTTCATTTGAAATTTGGGGGGAAATGGTATTATCATTGCCTATCCATATCACAATCAAAGCATTACTAATAACAATGATCACTTTGAAGGAAGTCTAATCAGGAGATACTTTCGATGAAATACAAGCATGACATTGAACTTGCGGTGAGATTTGTGTAAAAATGGATATAATATAGCCCACATCGGTGAATATTCATTTTCATTTTTGTGAGGAAAGTTTAGTAGTTTTTTTAGAATGGATGACATACTAAACAGATACTTGGCTATTCTATGTAAGACCGAGAGAGAGAGACGAGAGCTCTTGCTGAATGTATTTTTGCAAAAAATCTTTCAAACATTTCGATGTTCAGGAAATGGCCAAAGCATTTGAAGATGCTCAGATAGAATTGTGCAAGCTTCATGCGAAATATGGCAAAGAACTCAAAACAGCGAGAGAAGAATTTATTGCACTTCAGGAGAAGAATGAGAAAGAGGTAGTTTCAGATGGGGAAAAAAACACAATGCAAGCCGAAAAAAGCGTTTTTTTTAGCGTGAAGAGCTCTATGAAAAGATCGACCGAATCCAGAAAGAAAGTGGAGAAAAACATGAAATGATGCGAAAGGAAATGCTAGAAATCGTAGAGTAAGTTGTTATTTTTTTAATTTAAAAAAAGACATTTAAAAATCTGCAAAATTACAGAAGGAAGAATCGAGAAATCTTGAAGTTGGCGATATATTCGGCATCTTCAGATACCAGAAAGATGAATGTGAGTGGTCCGCGTACAAAAACATACATTATAACCATTTCGGTTGGGCCTGGGACATCTCTTCTAAAAGGGGGTACGCGGGGTCTACGCTAGCTGAATAGCCTGTGCCATAGGTATAACACTACATTCGGAACAACTACGTGTTATATTCGCATACGATAACAAACGAGGTGCTCGTTACTAATCAGGCGTAGGAATGGTCGACACGGGCTTTCGAGTATATAATATAGATGAACACATAAAGTCTCTTTAAAGGGACAGTTAGCCCAAAAATAGGATAAAAAAGTACAGTAACCATCCAGCAAGACATTTGAATAGTGCTTCGGATCTCAGCACGATTGCTGGAATACGGTAGGAGTAAAAGCGGCCGGCCATCAGTTTTCCAATTATTTCCGAGTTTGTTCATTTTAGTTTTCCTCAGGAAAACACGCAATATCTCCGTCTCTCGAAGTGCAATGAGGGTAAGCCTTTTTCAATAATTTGTTCTCTTCCCACTATTGTAATTTATTCCATCCCTGAAAGAGTAGCAGCAATTGCATAATCATGGACATTTCTCTATCAGAGTTGGCTACTGTGCGAAAGACGAAGTGTAACCTGATGGCCAACACAACGAAGAGCAGCGAAGCTTGGATGTTGCTCCTTTGGGTAAATGTACACTCTCGGCATTGTCATATTCGACTTGTTTTAGGATCCTTGCTGAACGGAAGCCACTCAATACAAGGTTTGTAAATATCAGCCAAGTTTAGGATGGAACAATGGAGCAAAAACTAGCGCGGTTGTGTTGAGGTTAAATGCACTACGCTCTATGCGTACACTACGCTCTATGCATAGTTCTCTGTGAGGGTTTCGGTACAGGGGGAGCTCAGTAGATGGCTCCACGTTCGGTCCAGGGAGATCGCGGTAGATTGGTTTATGTTTGGTCCAGGGGGGGGGGGGGCGTGACATCCTACTTCTGATTCGGTCCAAGGGGAGTTCGATAGCCGACTCCAAGTTCGGTTCAGGAGGAGCTTGGTAGCCGATTCCAGGTTCGGTCCAGGGGACCGAAACTGGAGCCAGGGGGTCGAACCTTTTTTTTTCAAAAATTTTTTCCCCGAGATTCCTCGATGTGTTTGGCAAACATTCGAAAATTTCGATTTTCTCGCGTTAAAACTCGTCAAAACAGGTGAAAACGTGTTCCACGGTACTTAAAAACGTGCCAGGAGCACTTGCGACACTTGCGAAAAATGCGGCAAAAGGTTTGCCCGCGGCAGGGGTCGAACCTGCGCCGGTCGGATTTGAATATCAGGCGCTTTAAAACCACTTGGCCATGGATTTGGTGATTTAAATTTTGTAAAATTTTAAAGCAATTCTGGTCAGTTATCATATGCAAAAAGTTCTGAGAAGATAGAGCGAATTTGAAGCGAAATATAAGGAAAATGAGAAAAAAGTGTGACCGGACGGAAGGAAAAAATAAAAACGGACAAACAGACAGACAGACAGACAGACAGACGTTAGCATTTTCTAATATATAGTAATAATTCGAGTTCCTAATTATTCATTAAATTCGCAGGAGGAAATTATGAAAAACGCACTTGCAATGAGAACAAATCTTGGAGAAATGCTGAAACAAGTGAGTGCAAATTATCTATACTCAAGTCCACAAAATACAATTCGCTGGCAGGTGGACTCATGCAGATCCATTGGTGCTCTTCAGAAAGAATGGAAGGTATATTTTTCGTTTACCAGTATTAGAAAAATTGTGCATCGATAAGGAAGGATTTTATAAAAAATCTTGCACCGGTTGAAAGTTAGCTGTTTCCATAAAACAAACAAGATACGGTTCTTGTAATAGATACAATTAAACTCACTAACTGCAGGATGCCATCAAGCTTGTAGAGAACACAGCGAGCGTATACGCAAAGCACATTGCCCTAAACCTCAAAAAGGTTGGGAACAATATTTCCATAGTTATCCATTGACAAATTGTATCAGGAAAATGCGGAAGAAAAGCTGCTTTCTATGAGCGAAAGCTGTGAAAAGCTGAAGGAAAATATCGACGATTTGCCCAAAATGGACGTGGACGCACTGGATAAATGGAGAAAAACTACGCCATTACACATAATGTAAGTACATAAACAATAGAAATACAATTACAGTACAATATTAAAATTTCATTGAATCTAGGCTGGGTTAATTGCTGTAATTCAGGCCTGCACCTGCTCTTCTATCACCACAGTTTCTCAATATCGAAAACGGAGAAAGTGTTGAGGATAAAATTAATAGTCAAGTTGATCAGTGAAATTATATGCAAGTAAACCCACAATCTAAACACATTTGCGATTAAAAAAATCATTCTTGAAAAAATCATTCTTGTTTTCATGGGAATTAGCCTCCATTCTAATTAGAGCTTCGATATTGTAATGCTTGTTTTCATACGTGAGGGTGACAAATGTTCAGATGCACCCATCTTGTAAAAAGGTTCATTTTTTCGTATTTGCAAGGTACGATGTTGTATCCCTCTCGTTATCTAATCAATTCTATAGAGCACTCGTTGATCACTCAACAACTTGAGTTGTTTGAAACTGAGTGTAGACTTTATTTCATTACAAAGAATACAATTTTTTTCAGTTGAATGTTTTTTTAAAATTACAGATAAAGGTGAGAAAAAGAAACTAAAATAAGCAATGCGAGTAATTAATCAGGAAGTACAATATGAATGCATGACGTTATCTCAGAAGGTCGTCCTCGGTGCGAACTGTGGCTGAAATTGAAGAATTATTTAATATTGGACCTTCACCATTTTTTTCTCATCATCTTCAAAACGTATGAACTCACTCGTCGCGTATTTCCTATTGAGTTCGTAAACTGTCGGAATCTTGTCGATCGTCTCAGTTAATTCTCTCATTCTTGAATTCAAATGCGAAAGTTCCCAGGAATTCCGAAGTCCAGCAGAATTATCACGATTTCTCTCCAATTCATATTTTGTTGCCAAGATTTCTCTTCCCGCGCTGCTGATGCATTCAAGAATAGACGAAAGCACTACCTGAATAAGGAAATTATCGATTGATTTCGATGATTTATATCGGCGCCTTTTTACTTTAACCTCAACTGTAGCTGTCAGTAGGAATGCGGTTTCGGTGATCGTTTTACGGTCTTTTGAATGAGAGATCAGAAATACGGCTGGAAAGGTGAAGAGAGTACGTGAAAGAGAGACTGCCAGAGGATATACACAATAGCTAACCAATAGTCCTAGCTGTCATTTGGGACAGTAAAGGCACATGGAAAACGCACCCCAACATCAACGAGAAATAGTGCGCCTGGCTGTTGTTCCTTCCATGTCTCAACTTGATTCCATTCATCGTCCATTAAGTTGCGTAGAGTGGAGAGGGAAAGCTCCAACGCTTCCAAGTGTGCCTGAAAAAAATATTATTTCTAGAAAAAAGTAAAATTTAAAATTTAGTAACAAAAATTTTACATTAATTTATTAATAATATGTTTATAATAACATGCCTGTCGACGAACAATTGAGAGTGATCTCTGTTCTTCGTTGTAGTCATTCAAAGGTGCGAAGAAAAGAGTGTCGAATGATTCCCTGACGGGATCGTAAGATCTTCTGAAATTATTCTTAATACAACACAGCAATGTTTTTTCTTCAATCTCTTCAACCTATATTCAACCATCTAGTTAAAAAGGGATGTTATCTTCTAAAAATATTGTAATTTGAACAAACATTCCATTTAACGCATTTTTAACGAATAACTATAAACACAAACTTGAGTTGTTGGAATCGATTGTCCCACTTTGCTTCATACTCGGCATTCGACGTGTTATATTGCAAAGAAGACACCTTCAATGTCTATTTTAAAACCATGATTTTTTTTTGAAATATATTGCGCACTTCACTTTGGCGACTATGAAAATGTGCGAAGAAGCAACAATGAATGAAAACAACTAACGAATCTCTGGAACATTTCCTTCCACTGTCGTTTCCTCTCTTCATCTCTCTCATGTTTGATTCGATTCATTAGCTCGATTCTTCTTTTTTCTTCTCCCACTATTTCCTCGATCGTCGCATCGTCTAAATGACTGATTGTTGTTAGACTCGTTCTCACTCTTTTCGTAATTCATTTCTAAAAGTATTTTCATCTCTTTTCTGCACCACACTCACGTTTCTCCGTAATTCGAATCCTCTCCTTTTCGTTCTCGGCCATTTTCAATTCAGTCTCAGCTCGAAGAATTGCTGTTGTCTCTTCGTACCTTCAACATATTTAGTTCATTTAATCTTAAAGATTAAAATTTCGATTTAGAATAGAATAACCGTCTTAGTCTCTCCTTCTCTTCTGCCTCCGCTTCCTCCTTTTCTCTCATCTTTTCATCTTCATAAGCCAATTTGGTTTCGGCTCGTTGCTGCTCTCTATGCAACGCAGCCTGCTCTTCCAATGTGCCTGCAGTATTTGAATGATTACGAAAACGGCAACGCTTCAATCGATATCTTGTATTTTTTGCATAATCAAAAAGTAACTCACGATCAGCATCGATTTGCATCTTTTTGGCGAACATGGACTGCTCAACTTCATTCAGGATCTGAATTTTTTTTCGTCGAAATGTTAATCTTGAAATATCAATTCAAGTAGAAGTTGCTTTAATAATTTGTTGAAAAATATTTTTGCCTGTTTTGTTCTCGTTTCGTCGTTCTTCTTCGCTGCGCCTCGAGATTACTCATAAAATCGTTCGTTCGAGCGTCGATTTGTTGCTGAGATCTGACAATCGATTTTTGTTTAATAAATGCAATTCCATCAATTGATATTTTCCAGCTGGAATGGAAGGCCAACAACACGTCACTTTATCCATTATCATTACCATGCCGAAATGAATTAGGGGTGAACATATACGACTTACGCGGTTTCCCTCGACATTTCGTCAAGAATTCTTCTAGTCGATTCAGCAGATTCCACAAAGGCAGCATTACCGGCGTTAGAAAGGGCAGCGGACGCACTCTGAATTGTTTCCGTATACATACATACATACATACATACATATTTATCCTGACATCAAGGCAAGGGCCTGCAGGAGGTATCATTCGGGGGCAGAGGAGGTCGGGATCTTCAAATTCGAGGCAACTGGGTCAAGGGAATGGATCTTGCTTGGCTTCTTTGGTCAATTTGTTTCCGTATCAAAGATACAAATGACATTATGATATGTTTTCTATCTTCATAACTGTTTTTCATAAAGGGGGGGGGGAAATAATATAACATCGTAATATCTATTGATCACGCTCGAAATTAGTCGGAACACACACAGCCAATCTACAAATATTAAGTGTAAATGTTTGACAGACTACAATTACTAGTCAACAATTAAGAAAAGATCAAAGAAAAGCCAAAGGAAGTGGTGAAAGTTCAAATTGTACCTGTCTCGCGTTGTTGAACTGAGCCATACCCGCGTAAAGCTGAGCGGCGCCTGTTATGGTTGAAGATATGGTTGATTTATTGTTTTTTTCAGTCTTCATATCAATCAACTTATTCAATAGTTTACGAGTTATATATTTTCTTCGGAGCTATTATAATTATAATTAAATATCCAACCTCTTCTCGCATCATCTTCTGTTTTCTCTCTTCGCTCTTTCTCAGCTCGTTGCTCTTGCCGCCTTCTTAACGAATATTCTATGTTATTAGAATTCTCGAAATGCATGTAACATTAGTGTGAATTCTCAAGTATGACCTTAAGATTAATTGAGAGCGTGCAAGAATAAGTGAAATCTCCAATCTGTTCCCAATAATATTCCTCATTGAAATTCATCTAATAACAACCAATAATAACCTCTCAGCATCCTCATATTCTCGATCTTCTCTTATTCGAGATGCATCCATTTCCTGTCGAATAAGTTCGTCTTGACGCATTCTGTATTAAAATTATAAAAACATCCTGTAATAACGTTATTTTTGTTTGTTCTCTCATATACCTTGCAAGTTGTTGTTTCTGCTCGTTTATCATTCGTTCAATCTCGATCGCTCTGAAATGTATTTTTACAGTACAATAATTATATGTTCTGGAATTACATCTCCATTCATTAATAATAATAACCTACAAATGTCAATACGTACTCAAAGTAAAGAAAGATCTACACAGTAATAAACATAATCAGAATAGTTTCGAATACCTTCTTTCTCTCTCCTCCTCTTCTTTCTCTCTCTGTTCTTCATCTTTCCACTGCCGAAATTTCCGATCCTCTTCCTCTTCTTTTCTCCTAAACAAAAGGATACTAATGAATCTCAATCCGTGTTACACATTGATGAGCCAGGAATATTTATTAAACGATTTTTTCAAATGTACCTCGCTTCATCTAAAGCATGTCTCTCCAACTCTTCCCTCAGTTTGCGCTGTAAATTTATGAATATTCAATCCGAATTAATTTTTTTCGAAAATTAATGAAGTACCTGTTCAGTTTCATCCCGATTCCTCATCTTTTCAAATTCCTCTTCTCGTTCCAAATTCGCATAGAAATCAGCCGCGCTCTCTTTCTTTTTCGACTTATCGTCTTTCGGTTTTCCGTATGGATCCATTGAATCCTGCCAAATTTGTAATCTTTTTTCAGAACGGTATGTTTTTTATGCGGAAAATGATTTAGCGATTATCTGGTCAATGAAAATCCTCCCACCTCTCCTGATATGCGATCAGTTGAGTTGTTCTGAAAATTTCCTATTTTATAATCTCTTTTGTCGCTACTCACCTGTTCTGAAGAGGAGCCAAATAAATAATTCTTCCCACGTTCCAGAACGTTCCAAGGCATTGAATCAACCTGTTGTTGAAGAAATATATCCTGATTTACAAATTGGAAGAGATATAAAGTACGGATGACAACCATTCAATAGGAAACAACAAAAGAACGTTGGAAAATGTATTTACCAAAAATTAGAGTACGTGAATTTTGCAATCAAGTTTCACGAGGTCGTGGTACACATTAGGATAGAAAAAAAAACGATTTCATTGAGCATTAACTGTCGGATCCTCCACTACTGTCTCGACATCGACAGCATTTTCAAACTTTATCTTGAGCGGATTCGAAAGCAGAATTGACTTTCCGTTCGGATCCTAAATTAAGACAATTAGAATTAGCTTATTACCAAACTTATTCAAAATACCGATTGCCCTTCGTTCAAAGTAATGCATCATTTAGCCATAAAATACAATACTTACAAGATCTCTGATAGAGCAATTTTTCTCCATTGCGATATCAAGAGAATCCACTTCCATTTTTGGCAGATTGGTGATTTCTTCTTTCAGCGTTTCGCAACTTTTGTACATAACCAGAAACGCATCGTCTGATGTCTCCTGAATTTTGCTTTCGTTAATTACAAACAACGATTCCTAATATATATATATATATATATATATATATATTTAAATATAAATATACCTTTTTGAGTTTGAGCGTGATATCTCTCGCATAGACACCAGCGACAACTTCTACATGTTTAATAGCATTCTAAAAGTGTATTTATGATTCAATCTATAATTTATATTTTCTAAAAAAATAACTCAACAAAAAACTATCGACCAATACCTTCCATTCTCTTTGCAAATCGCAACCAATGGACTTGCATGCGTCTACCTGCGAATGAAAATAAATCATGCATTGTCAATGTGTTTCTCCAATGTCTAATGTATCAAGGTTTAATGTACATTTATGCAAAGTAACCTCTTTCTAAATATTTTTTAAACGCTCACTTGTTTGAACATTTCTCCGAGATTTTTTCTCATGGCGAGAGCGGCCTTCCTTATATGCTCCTTTATATCGAAGATTAATGTAAATGTGTAAACTCCAAATGAGCGATTAGGCCCATCGTCATAGATAAGAGAGGTATCACGAGAGATCGTATGTATGAGAGATCTTTTGCGAAAGATTTTTTTCAAAATTTTTTATTTGATTTCAACCAAACTTTTATGTTTCAGTACTCTATCCCTTTCCCAGGTCCAGACCCGGATTTTAGGAAATTTCCTGCTCCAAAGCCGTAATCGTCATAACTCAGCTCAATCGTGAGCTACAATGCTCAGGTTGGGCTCAAAATGTTCATAAAATCAGTTTCACAAAATATACAATGGAGTGAAGTTCCATACTCGTTAACTTCAAAAGTTGTGACCGATAAGGCGAGTTCCACGGTTTTCACTAAAATCTCAGACATCGAAACAGCGAGATCGTGCCTTTTTTTGAAATTTCAGAATATGAAATACCTCTTGAAATACTACTAGGAAAAAAATAAAACCTGACACAAAGGGCCCCTAAACTCGAAAAATATTGTTGAATGTGAAAGATCGTAAAATTTCGAAAAATAAACTTTTCGAAAAACCTAACAACTAGGAATGTTCATGTGTAAAGTTATCTAAATGATGACAACCACTTTTTATTGAGCTTAGAGTGTTGCAAGGTGCATGAAAAAAAAATATTTGTTTGGGTTTCGAAAAGTGTTTTTTTCGACTTTTTACGATTTTCACAATCAGCAATATTTTCGAGTTTAGGTCCCCCTTTTGCGAAGTTTTAAAAAAATTACTAGTAGTATTTCAAGAGATATTTCATATCTGCAATAAAAAGCGCGACATTTCGCTTTTTCGATATAAGATTTAATTGAAAACAGTTGAATTCACCTAATCGGTCACAACTTTGGAATTTAGTACAAAACTTACAAAACTTCGAGTACAAAATGCGTAGTAATTTTTTCACTGCGTAGTAATTTTGTGTAACTCATTTTATGAACATTTTGAGCCGAATCTGAGCATTGTAGCTCACGATTGTGCTGTTATGATGATTCGGGCTTTGGGTCCGGAAATTTCCTAAAAGCTGGCTCTAGACTTGGGACCGGGATAAATCGAATTCTCGTCTGCTGGGTAAACTAATATGAAAGTTTGGTCGAAATCAAAAATGTTTTTAAAATTGTTCCGAGCCACCCGCAATCTCTTGGTGAGACCTCTCATAATTCGATTATAGTAACATGCCTTGCTGTCAATAACTTCATTTTCGCAGGCATCCTGAAACAATTAAAGAATATATAAATGAGAGAGTTTAGAGTTACCCAAATGAGGTTCATCCATGCGTTGCAACTGTCAACTGCGTTGTCCATTAGTAAATGCTTAGTTTTTCGCAAAGGTATCAGCTCTGAAAAAAGCGCGCGGGAAAAAACATTAATATTAGCAACAAAAATTGCTCTTGGAAAAAATACTCAAAGAATTCAAACCTTCATTGCACCTTGTGAGACGAAGATATTGTGTGTTCTCCTGAAAAAAAATGAATGGCACTTTTTTGTTGCTAAAATCGCAAAGTTTTATTATATACTGAAAATAATCAAAACTGGAAAGATGCCTTATATTTTAGAGAATGTTTACGCTCACATTCATCTTTCTGGTTTCGGATGACGCTGATTCGAACGCAACCTTCAACAGTTCCCTGTTCTTCTCCCTTCAATCCGAATATTACAACAAATGTTTTTTAAAAGTATTCACTCTACGATTTCCAGCATTTCTTTTCGTATCGATTCCTGTGTTTCTCCATTCTCTTTCTGAATTCGATCGATCTTTTGGTAAAGTTCTTCGATCTGAAATAAGCATCGTTTGGGCTTTCATGAATATCTCAGCGTACCTCTTTCTCACTTTTCTCCTGAAGTTCGATTAACTCCTTCTGTGCAGTTTTCAGTTCTTTTTCGTATCTCACATGAAGAGCGTCCGCATTTGATTTCGACTCTTTGCGAAGTCTGTCTATTTCTTCAGTCATCCTCTAAGTTTAAATTTTAAACTTATGTTTTAGAAGATCAGCAAGAGTTTAGCGGCTCACTCAGTTTGCGATTATTATCCTCAACCTTCCCTTACAGTATAAACACACGTTGCTAAGAAAAGTCCACGCGGGATCCGGTTATATTCATCCTCCTTTAAGTTCAAATTATACCTGACTCTCATTGTTGAGCTGAATCATGCCGGCATTCAGCTGAGCAGCGCCTGTTATGGTTGATTTTTTTTTGCAGTCATCACAATCAACTTGTTCAATAGTTCTCTTTACGAGTTATATTTTTTCTTAGGAATTATTATAATTATAAATTCATATTCAACCTCGTCTCGCATCATCTTCTGCTTTCTCTCTTCGTTCTTTCTCAGCCCGTTGCTCTTGCCGCATTCTTAACGGATATTCTATGTACTTAGTATTCACGAAATGCATTCAACATTAGTGTTTATTCTCAAGTATGAAACTTAATGATGGCCTCCCACGAGTTTTGGTCACATAGACTGTTAACGCAGGGATGTGGGAACGCTCACCCGATCACATCGCAATGCATCCGAAAATGTACCGTAATCTATAAATCGATATATTGTCGCTCAAATGGCTACAAAACAGCCAATAATTGACAGGCAACGCGTGTTAGGGCTCGTAAGAATACATGTAATCGACGTAAAATGAAGTCGCAAACAGTATAATAATGTTCTCCCTGTGGATGATATCGGCTTTCATCAAATATATAATAGTTTTTGTAAAGGAACTGAGGAAAAGGAACCTATTCCGTGTGTGCGCGCTCCATTTTGTGTTCCGGTATAATGTATTGGCTAATTTAAAATCACGCTAGGTTACTCGTGGGAGGCCTACTTTAAGCTTACTTGAGACCGAGCAAGAGTAAGTGTAAGATTAAGTGAGATTACTAAAGACTATTATTTCAGAAGGTCTGTCTGTCTGTCTGTGTGTCCGTCCGTCCGGGCAAATATCTCGCGAACGGATAGAGTTATCGACTCAGTTCCTTCGCCATCACATGCAACATCACATGAGAACAAACTTTAATTAAAAATATTTTTAAAAATATCATGGCTAAGTGGCTAAAGCGCTTGCTTTCGATTCCGAAAGTCGCAAGTTCGACCCACGCCGCGGACCTTTTGCCTTTTGCCGCGTTTTTTTCGCAAGTGCGAGAACCCGTTCCAATACGTTTTTGAGTACCGTGAAACACGTTTTCACCTGTTTTGCCGAATTTTAACTTGAAAAATTGAAATTTTCGAACTTTCTCCAAACGCACCGGTGAGTGTCGGGGATCACAGGAAAAGTATTTTGCGATGTCAGAAACGTGTTTGAACGTGTTCTAACTCGTTTTAACATGAAAAATCGAAAATTTCAAAAAGTTCCAAAAATGATTCAGAAAGCGTAGGGGATCATAGGAAAAGTGATTTACGATGTCGGAAACGTGTCTAAACGTGTTCGAAAACGTTATGAACGCACTGTTTCTTGCAACGAAATACGTCAGTACTCTTTGTAGCGATTAACATTCCCCATCATAAGTCGAGCCTTAATGGAGCCGCCTACAAAACTCCCCTGGACCGAATTTAGAGCCGGCTACAGAGCTCCCCCTGGACCGAACCTGAAGTCGGCTGCAAAGATCCCCCTGGAACGAACTTGGAGCCGGTTAAAAAGCTCCACGTGGACCGAATTTGGAGCCGCCTAAAAAGCTCCTCCAGGACCGAACTTGGAGCCGGCTAAAAAGCTCCCACTGGACCGAACTTGGATCCGGCTACCGAGCTCCCCCTGGACCGAATCTGGAGTTGGCTGCAATCCCTCCTGGACCTAACTTGGAGCTGGCTACCGAGCTCCCCTGGACCGAACTTGGAGCCAGTTACCGAGCATCCCCTGTGTCGAGGACTCGACCTAAGAAAGGGTTGAGAAACAACGCCCTATTTCCTTAGATTGTTTCATTATTGTAATCTAGATTCCATTCGCGTTAGTTGTTTGATCTTGTCTATTATTACCCCTTCTCTCTATCGATTATCTTCTGATTCATCACTTCTAGAAGTTTCCCTTGTCTTGTTCCCCCTCATCTGTCTACTCGCTTTGCCCCATCCTTACTGACTGTCTCTATCTCTAGCGACGCTCTCTCGATTCCCCCTGTTCTCTCTGTCTGCTTGTTACTGCCCCCTTCGGAGGGTGGCTCGGTCGAGCCCCCCTTTCATTATCTACCTTGAAACCCCCACTGAACTTGTGACTCTGTCGAACTGTGAAACCAACCTTTTCCACAGCTCACGAGTCGGCAAGTTCCGTGATTCAAGGAGAAACTGCTGTCAGTCGTCCAACGTAATCGAACTACCGTCATCTGAGTTATACACACCATCTACCGCAAGGATCCCCACACGGAATCCTCGACACCCTGGACCGAACCTGAAGTCGGCTGATCCCCCTGGAACGAACTGTGCCCGGCAACTGAACTCCTCCTGGAGCATACTTTGAAAACGTAATGCGCACCCTACGATAACCTAGTTTAACCTCAACACACCCTGCTAGTTTCCAATGTATTCCCATTAATATTCCTCACTGATATTCAACTAATAACACCCAATAAAAACCTCTCAGCATCCTCATACTCTCGATCTTCTCTTATTCGAGATGCATCCATTTCCTGTCGAATAAGTTCCTGTTCACGCATCCTGTATTGTAATTAATTTTATTTTGTTTGTTCTCGCATATACCTTGCAAGTTGTTGTTTCTGCTCGTTTATCATTCGTTCAATCTCGATCGCTCTGAAATGTATTTTTAAGGTACAATAATTATTTATTCTGGAATTACATCTCCATTCATTAATAATAATTACCTACAAATGTACGTACGTGCTCAATGTAAAGACTACACAGATGGGTAATAAACATAATCAGAATAGTTTCAAATACCTTCTTTCTCTCTCCTCCTCTTCTTTCTCTCTCTGTTCTTCATCTTTCCACTGCCGAAATTTCCGATCCTCTTCCTCTTCTTTTCTCCTAAACAAAAGGATACTAATGAATGGCAATCCATGTGATGAGCCAATAATATTTGTTAAATGACCATGATTTTTCAAATGTACCTCGCTTCATCTAAAGCATGTCTCTCCAACTCTTCCCTCAGTTTGCGCTGTAAATTTATGAATATTCAATCCGAATTAATTTTTTTCGAAAATTAATGAAGTACCTGTTCAGTTTCAGCCCGATTCCTCATCTTTTCAAATTCCTCTTCTCGTTCCAAATTCGCATAGAAATTAGCCGCGCTCTCTTTCTTTTTCGACTTATCGTCTTTCGGTTTTCCGTATGGATCCATTGAATCCTGCCAAATTTGTAATCTTTTTTTCAGAACGGTATGTTTTTTATGCGGAAAATGATTTAACGATTATCTGGTCAATGAAAATCCTCCCACCTCTGATATGCGATCAGTTGAGTTGTTCTGAAAATTTCCTATTTTATAATCTCTTTTGTCGCTACTCACCTGTTCTGAAGAGGAGCCAAATAAATAATTCTTCCCACGTTCCAGAACGTTCCAAGGCATTGAATCAACCTGTTGTTGAAGAAGTATATCCTGATTTACAAATTGGAAGAGATATAAAGTACGGATGACAACCATTCAATAGGAAACAACAAAAGAACGTTGGAAAATGTATTTACCAAAAATTAGAGTACGTGAATTTTGCAATCAAGTTTCACGAGGTCGTGGTACACATTAGGATAGAAAAAAAAACGATTTCATTGAGCATTAACTGTCGGATCCTCCACTACTGTCTCGACATCGACAGCATTTTCAAACTTTATCTTAAAGGGACCTGGCACTGCAAAATAAGTTATGTTTAATTTAAAGAAAATTCTTTTCTGATTAGAATGCAAAAAATCGCATATTTTTACGATTTTTTTGAAAAAAAAAAAGTTCGGAATTTGCGTTGATGTACCGGGCGCTACGGTGTTTAGCGCGCTAAACACAGTAATGCCCGGTACGCGAGCACTTTTAAAAAATCATAACTCTTTTCAAAAAAATCGTAAAAATATGCGATTTTTTACATTCTAATCTGAAAACAATTTTCTTTAAAATAAAAATAACTTATTTTGCAGTGCCAGGCCCCTTTAAGCGGATTCGAAAGCAGAATTGACTTTCCGTTCGGATCCTAAATTAAGACAATTAGAATTAGCTTATTACCAAACATTCAAAATACCGATTGCCCTTCGTTCAAAGTAATGCAGCATTTTAAATACAATACTTACAAGATCTCGGATAGAGCAGTTTTTCTCCATTGCGATATCTAGAGAATCCACGTCCACTTTTGGTAGATTATTGATTTCTTCTTTCAGCGTTTTAAAATTTTCGTACATAATCAGCAAGGCATCGTTCGAGCTCTCCTTAATTTCTATTTTGTAAATTACTAATACAATTTTTGATTTATATTTTTTTAAACATACATTTTTGAGCTTGAGTGTGATATCTCTCGCATAGGCGACCGCAAACAACTTCCACATGTTTGATAGCATTCTGAGAGTGTATTCATGATTTTGAATCCAGAATTTTGGTCTCATCGCAAAATATTTTTCCAAAATATTTTTCCACTACTTATGTGAATTAAGTTTCCAAGTACTAAGTAAGCGAATAATACCTTCCATTCTGTTTGAAAATCGCCACCAATGGACTTGCATGAGTCTACCTGCCAATTTTTAAATTAATCACTCATTTCTCATTTGACAGAAAATTAGTTCTTTAAAAACTCACTTGTTTGGACATTTCTCCGAGATGTTTTCTCATTGCGAGAGCGGCCTTCCTTACTTGTTCCTTTGTATCGAAGATTTATATAAAATTTGCAAACACATAAATAAAAGCTAACGTCTTAGATAATACGATTGGTGTCTGTTGGATAAGAGCTTGGACTCTTGCTCAAGGTCTAATCAAAGATCCCTGTTTTCGCACGAGATTCTCACGGATGGACCCCCTCGTCGTTCCCTATTCGCCTATCGAGTCTCTCATTTCCACTCATTCAGAGAGTGACCCCTCACTCCGAAAACATTCAAGATGACTCGCTTTTCTGACAAAAATCAACCGAAGATATTGTGGTTTTCAATGTCGTCAGAGCTCCCATTGGATTATAAGTGATACCGACTAGCCTCATGATAAACGACAAACTGAAAGCAGAAACTGAGCATTACCTTCGTATCAACAACTTCATGCTCGCTAGCATCCTGAAGCAAGTGAAGAATATAGAGTATAGAATATTTAGAGTTACCCAAATGAGGTTCATCCAAGCGTCAAAACTGGCAACTGCGTTGTCCATTAATAGCTGTTTGGTTTTCCGCAGCCCAACCAACTCTGAAAAAACATTAAGATTAGCAATTATGGATACATACTCCGTGATTTCGTAACATGGCTATGACCGGTAATAAGGGGGGGGGGTGACATTTGAGCAACCGACATTTGAGCAACCGACATTTGAGCAACCGACACTTGAGCAACCGACACTTGAGCAACCGACATTTGAGCAACGGGCCATAACTCAGCTAGGATTGAGCCTAGCGCTATGGGAGTGGTATCAGGTTGGCCGGAAAGTCTTGATAACTCTTTTTGTTTTTCTACTGTGTACCGCGTTCGAACTTTGGTGTCCCCTCGTTCCTCACAAATGACAAGGAGACTAGGGCCCTTGTAGTAAACAACTCCCCATTCTCCCCTCTTTCTCCGTGCTGAAGTTGACGCACGATGTATATTCCCAGTGTAATCCACATCCGCCATGTTATGCTCTACCTCTTCCTATCTCACACCACGTTGAAGGATTCGGAGACTCTCCTGAAGAAAGTTTATGACCAACATGCTCCCTCCTACCCAACCATACAAAGATGGTTCCCATCGCTTCAAAGAAGACGACTTTTCACTCGATGACCAGGACCGCTCTGGAAGGCCCCGTGAGTTGGATTTAGATGCGTTGAGAGCCCAGGTGAATTCGGATCCATTCCAAAGCACTCGTGAACTGGCATCCACACTGAAGGTTGTCCATAGCACCGTTGAGGAAGGCTTGAAATCTCTTCGGATGAGAAAAGTTCTTGGTCGATTCATACCCCCCATGATCTGACCCAGGACCAGCTGGACCACCGAGTCGATGATGCATACAGTCTTCTCACTCTCCACGGCGGCGATCGATGGTTGGACCGGCTGATCACTGGAGATGAGAAATGAGTCCTCTACGATAATCACCACAGGCGAGCCCAGTGGATTCAAGAAGGAGAGACGCCACATGATGTCCCTAAACCCGACCTTCAGCTCAAAAAAGTGATGCTCTCAATATGGTGGGGAGTGGATGGGCCCTTTTACTGGGACCTCCTTCCCGAGGGTCAAACCATAAACGCCGACCGTTATGTGAAACAACTACGTAATTTGAAGAAGGAAGTCGATAGTTCAGCCCTGAAAGATAAGAAAATATATTATCAGCATGACAAACGCTCGTCCACATGTCGCCAAACTCGTCAAGCAAGAACTGGGAAAGTATGGCTGGATGATTCTCCCTCACCCACCGTATTCCCCAGACATCGCCCCAAGTGACTATTGGCTTTTCTCGGACCTGACCCATGCCCTTCGAGAGAGATCGTTCAAAACACGAGGAAGTCTGGAGGCCGCACTGAAGCAATATTTCGCCTCACGCCCAGCAGGGTTCTATAGACAGGGCATCCACAAGCTAACACAACGTTGGCAGTATATCGTCGATGATGATGGAGCATATAACCCATAATGTACTTGTGTTTGCTTCGAGAAATAAACGAATGAAAAAGTTATCAAGACTTTCCGGCCAACCGAATACCATTGTGATCAGCCTCAGTAATTGAGATTTTATAATTAAATAATTAATTAACACCTATCTCATTAATTATGTTAATTAATTAATTAATTAATTAAATCTCAGTTACCTGATGCTGATCACAATGGTACCACTCCCATAGTGCTAGGTTCACTCCTAGCTGAGTTATGGCCCGTTACTCAAATGTCGGATGCTCAAGTGTCGGTTGCTCAAATGTCGGTTGCTCAAATGTCGGTTGCTCAAATGACACCCCCCCCCGGTAAAAAGCATGAAAGCCGGCTGGCTCAAACATCGATGCATCAGCTTCCTGACAGGTAAAAAGGTAAATGGCAGGCTGCGACAAGCATGCTTTGTACCTGCTAGATACCTGCCCACCTTCCCGGTGCCCGCGACGTGCCTTTTGTGGATACTCAGTTTGACAACTTGTAGCATCCATGCCTTTTACATGCGACTGTCATGCTTTAAAAAAATACCTGCGACATACATATTTGGAGCCAGCAGAAGGTAGGGTTTAGCTCTACCTACCATAGCCATGCCTCGAATTCCCTGAGTAGGCACACAGTCTTGATTTGAGACGGTTTGCATTAAGTATTGTGGCTCGAAATTAACAACAACAAAAATTGCTTTCGATAAAAATAATAAAAATATTTAAAACCTTCATTGCACCTCGTGAGACGGAGATATTGTGTGTTCTCCTGAAAAAAAGACAACATAATGACTGAAGGAAGCGCAAGTTAACAAAATATAGCATCTTAAATTTTTCTCGTAAGTTAATTTAAGCAAAACTGCTAAGACGCCGTTGCATTTCTGACAGTAATAAGCTCACATTTATTTTTCTTGTTTCGGATGATGCTGATTGAACAGCGATCGTCAACAGTTCCCAGTTCTTCTCCCTTCAATTGTTAATTTTCTTCCCTAAACATTGCAACTTCTTACTCTATGATTTCGAGCATCTCTTTTCGTACCAATTCCTGTGTTTCTCCATTCTCTTTCTGAATTCGATCGATCTTTTGGTAAAGTTCTTCGATCTGAAATAAGCATCGTTTGGGCTTTCATGAATATCTCAGCGTACCTCTTTCTCACTTTTCTCCTGAAGTTCGATTAACTCCGTCCGTGCAGTTTTCAGTTCTGTTCCGTACTTAACATGAAGAGCGTCAACATTTGCGTTCGATTCTTTGCGAAGTGTGTCAACATTTGCTTTTGATTCTTTCCGAAGTCTGTCGAGTTCTTCAGTCAATCTCTAAATAAAAAAGATGATTTATTGATAAGCCAAGTACACTTTTTTTAAAATGAAAGGATGTCAAGGATGTCTATCATTTGATCACTTTGTGGTTATTTTGCAAATCTACTTTCCAATTTCGACGGGTTTCGTTTAATTGCATACCTCGACAGTGTCCAGCTCGTTCCGATGATCCTGCAACAATATTGTTTCGTCAAAATATTGCATGTTGGACCTTTCGAGAAGACAATGCGTTGGCTTTTAGTAATCTCACCTCCATCAATTTCTGCTTTTGATGCATCAGTTCCTGTATCTTTTGATTTTTGTTCCTTAATTTGATAAACGATAAATTATATTTGAGTGATCTTTGTGCATTTTTTGCTTCGCTATATAGAGTCTTCGAAACACAGCAGGAAGTATCTTATTTCTGTTACTTTGGAGAAGTTGTCTCCTGCTGAGAGAGCATGTGTAATCGAGAGTTATTCATTTTACCTCCTCTGACTCTCTTGATTTTACTTTCTCATTCCTCAGGAGACAACGTCTTCAGAGTAAAGGAAGACGTAGGCTTATTTTTTCCGTGAGAGTAGGACTACGAGGCACATAAATATAGAATTGTTTAGTTATGTAAACAACGAACTGCATAGTTTTGCTCATTCCCGGGTAGATGCAAGCCAACTGATCCGGATTCTCTTCAATAAGTTTCTTCATATCGCGGTACAATTCCTCGGGCTGAAAATAAACGGATCATCTCGGTATTCTCTAGTGTCAAATGAATAATGCGTGACGATTTGGCATATCCCAGACCCACTCCAGAAACACGGTATGGTTCTAATCACCATGACGGTACCTCACCTGACCTTCTTGTTCCTCCAATTCTCCTGTTCGATGTAGTCATCTTGAGCCTTTCCCCACCATCCGAAGAGGCCCACTCCGACAATCTCTTGTATCTGGTTCCTCACGACCAGAACCAAACCAATGCATGGAATCGGTCTCTGCTACAACAAAATGTCCTTGAAAAAATCATTAATAGATTAGGTAAGAGCACGGATGAGAACCGCTGAATCTGTAAC
>BTSY01000184.1:0-25853 GCA_036245785.1 Pristionchus fissidentatus
CCGGGTACGGGTCGGTAAGCTGTGTGGTAGTCTGGCTCCGGGTACGGGTCGGTAAGCTGTGTGGTAGTCTGGCTCCGGGTACGGGTCGGTAAGCTGTGTGGTAGTCTGGCACCGGGTACGGGTCGGTAAGCTGTGTGGTAGTCTGGCACCGGGTACGGGTCGGTAAGCTGTGTGGTAGTCTGGCTCCGGGTACGGGTCGGTAAGCTGTGTGGTAGTCTGGCACCGGGTACGGGTCGGTAAGCTGTGTGGTAGTCTGGCTCCGGGTACGGGTCGGTAAGCTGTGTGGTAGTCTGGCTCCGGGTACGGGTCGGTAAGCTGTGTGGTAGTCTGGCACCGGGTACGGGTCGGTAAGCTGTGTGGTAGTCTGGCTCCGGGTACGGGTCGGTAAGCTGTGTGGTAGTCTGGCACCGGGTACGGGTCGGTAAGCTGTGTGGTAGTCTGGCTCCGGATAAGGGTCGGTAAGCTGTGTGGTAGTCTGGCACCGGGTACGGGTCGGTAAGCTGTGTGGTAGTCTGGCTCCGGGTACGGGTCGGTAAGCTGTGTGGTAGTCTGGCTCCGGGTACGGGTCGGTAAGCTGTGTGGTAGTCTGGCTCCGGGTACGGGTCGGTAAGCTGTGTGGTAGTCTGGCTCCGGGTACGGGTCGGTAAGCTGTGTGGTAGTCTGGCACCGGGTACGGGTCGGTAAGCTGTGTGGTAGTCTGGCTCCGGGTACGGGTCGGTAAGCTGTGTGGTAGTCTGGCTCCGGGTACGGGTCGGTAAGCTGTGTGGTAGTCTGGCTCCGGGTACGGGTCGGTAAGCTGTGTGGTAGGCTGGCACCGGGTACGGGTCGGTAAGCTGTGTGGTAGTCTGGCTCCGGATACGGTCGGTATGCTGTGTGGTAGTCTGGCTCCGGGTACGGGTCGGTAAGCTGCGTGGTAGTCTGGCTCCGGGTACGGGTCGGTAAGCTGTGTGGTAGTCTGGCTCCGGGTACGGGTCGGTAAGCTGTGTGGTAGTCTGGCACCGGGTACGGGTCGGTAAGCTGTGTGGTAGTCTGGCACCGGGTACGGGTCGGTAAGCTGTGTGGTAGTCTGGCTCCGGGTACGGGTCGGTAAGCTGTGTGGTAGTCTGGCTCCGGGTACGGGTCGGTAAGCTGTGTGGTAGTCTGGCACCGGGTACGGGTCGGTAAGCTGTGTGGTAGTCTGGCACCGGGTACGGGTCGGTAAGCTGTGTGGTAGTCTGGCTCCGGGTACGGGTCGGTAAGCTGTGTGGTAGTCTGGCACCGGGTACGGGTCGGTAAGCTGTGTGGTAGTCTGGCTCCGGGTACGGGTCGGTAAGCTGTGTGGTAGCCTGGCTCCGGGTACGGGTCGGTAAGCTGTGTGGTAGTCTGGCACCGGGTACGGGTCGGTAAGCTGTGTGGTAGTCTGGCTCCGGGTACGGGTCGGTAAGCTGTGTGGTAGTCTGGCACCGGGTACGGGTCGGTAAGCTGTGTGGTAGTCTGGCTCCGGATAAGGGTCGGTAAGCTGTGTGGTAGTCTGGCACCGGGTACGGGTCGGTAAGCTGTGTGGTAGTCTGGCTCCGGGTACGGGTCGGTAAGCTGTGTGGTAGTCTGGCTCCGGGTACGGGTCGGTAAGCTGTGTGGTAGTCTGGCTCCGGGTACGGGTCGGTAAGCTGTGTGGTAGTCTGGCTCCGGGTACGGGTCGGTAAGCTGTGTGGTAGTCTGGCACCGGGTACGGGTCGGTAAGCTGTGTGGTAGTCTGGCTCCGGGTACGGGTCGGTAAGCTGTGTGGTAGTCTGGCTCCGGGTACGGATCGGTAAGCTGTGTGGTAGTCTGGCTCCGGGTACGGGTCGGTAAGCTGTGTGGTAGTCTGGCACCGGGTACGGGTCGGTAAGCTGTGTGGTAGTCTGGCTCCGGATACGGTCGGTATGCTGTGTGGTAGTCTGGCTCCGGGTACGGGTCGGTAAGCTGCGTGGTAGTCTGGCTCCGGGTACGGGTCGGTAAGCTGTGTGGTAGTCTGGCTCCGGGTACGGGTCGGTAAGCTGTGTGGTAGTCTGGCACCGGGTACGGGTCGGTAAGCTGTGTGGTAGTCTGGCTCCGGATACGGGTCGGTAAGATGTGTGGTAGTCTGGCTCCGGGTACGGGTCGGTAAGCTGTGTGGTAGTCTGGCTCCGGGTACGGGTCGGTAAGCTGTGTGGTAGTCTGGCTCCGGGTACGGGTCGGTAAGCTGTGTGGTAGTCTGGCTCCGGGTACGGGTCGGTAAGCTGTGTGGTAGTCTGGCTCCGGGTACGGGTCGGTAAGCTGTGTGGTAGTCTGGCTCCGGGTGCGGGTTTCCGATGGTGTAGCTGGAAAAATTGGGCACCTGTTCGATACGGAATCCGAACGCTATCTGATCCAGGTAGACGTACGGACCGCAATCGCCTCACTAGACCCCGCGCTCGCCCGGAAGGTACAGCATGCTACATTTAATGAACTTCAAATCTAATTTGGATGTATTTTAATTTAAAAAAAAGTTTAATTCTTTTCATATCAGATTCACGAAATAAGCCAGAACACTGCGTTCTCTCGCCTCCAGAAAACTAAACTGATGCAGAAAGCCATTAAATGCCCGCTAATCAGCAGCAATGCCCGCTAATCAGCAGGTGTGCCTATTTGCCGGTCGCAAGTTCCCGATAGTGTAAATCCCGGTTCCCAGGTAAATTCCAAAAAGTTTGTGAATTTTCAACTGAAGGATAAAGAAGAAATGATCACGCTCGTAAATATTTCGTGATAATATTTCAATAATATTATATTTTCGATAATGATAATGATGATTTGTGATAATATTTTCGCAAAAAAAAAAAAATTCACATCACATCACATCACATCATTTATCCCAGGTCGAACAGTACTACAATTAGGGTCTTACAAGAAAACAAAAAGTAAAATGAGGGGTCAAATTATTCGTATATTTCCGTTCGTAGTATTCTTCTCTTTACGCTAGGCGGGGTCTGGATGTGCTGTCCTTGATCTCCATAAGTCATGGTTGAGAGTGTGCCTCTCCGTTAGTCGCTTCGCTGCGAAATCCTTCTTAATCACCTTCTCCCAACTCATTTTGGGTCGTCCCACCGGACGTTTCCCAGGAGGGTTGTACATGAGGATCTTTCGACATGGATGATCTCTCTCCCCCTTACAAGAAAACACAAAGTAAAATGAGGGGTCAAATTATTCGTATATTTCCGTTCGTAGTATTCTTCTCTTTACGCTAGGCGGGGTCTGGATGTGCTGTCCTTGATCTCCACAAGTCATGGTTGAGAGTGTGCCTCTCCGTTAGTCGCTTCGCTGCGAAATCCTTCTTAATCACCTTCTCCCCAACTCATTTTGGGTCGTCCTACCGGACGTTTCCCAGGAGGGTTGTACATGAGGATCTTTCGACATGGATGATCTCTCTCCCCCTTACAAGAAAACACAAAGTAAAATGAGGGGTCAAAGTATTCGTATATTTCCGTTCGTAGTATTCTTCTCTCCATCATCTATTATTAATGATCGGCTCATTTGATCCCATTATTTGTACTATTTCTCTTTTGAAGTAGAATGGGCTTCTATTCCTGGATGTTTAACGAAACTTTCAGGCCAAGTCCCTGTTCTACAAGTTCTCCCCTGAGGCACAGGCTGTGCTCAACAAAGTTTGTTAGCACACCATTTTCACAAATCGATACGATATATTAGATGATATATTATTTGAAGAGAAAATTGAGCATCCAAATTTTATTAATGCAATTTGACTATAATTTTAGGCCGTCAGAGCATATCAGCGCGTTCGCGTAAGAATCGCACCCCCAGCGGTACAGAAAAATTTGACCTTCGTTTTTTCACAGTTTTAGATAGCCTTATGGATGATCTATCGATTTCTAATAGTCTCATGTGTTGATTCATCTCATTTGCATAATTTCAGCCTGTCAAAGTTGAGCTGTTTTTCAGTGTTTTAAACGCCAGTTGGTTAAATTTAACGATAATCACTCATATAGATAGCGAAAAATGATCGCCAAAGTTTGCTTGACAACATGGTGTCAACGGAATTCACAATTTCTGAAATTTACATATTTCCCAAAATTTCGACCTCGATTATCTCGAAAACCAAGAAAAATACCTCACTGCATTTTTGATATGTTGTGGATACAGTCGATATCTATCGAATTTTGTAACATTTGTTCGATTTCGAAGGGATCCACATAGTTAAATGCATGGAAAACCGTTGAGTTCTAATAGAGGGAAACCCCTCATTTCGTCTCATTCCACCCATTCTACCACACCAGTGCGATGCGAAATTAGAGAAGAACAATGGCTTGTGACGTCACGTCAACTCTCTCTCTGTCATTTTTTTACATTTCGCACCGCACGGGTGGGGTAGAATGGGTGGAATGAGACGAAATGAGGGGTTTCCCTCTATTAAAACTCATCGGTTTTCCATGCATTTAACTATGTGGATCCCCTCGAAATCGAACAAATGTTACAGAATTCGATAGATATCGACTGTATCCACAACATATCAAAAATGCAGCGGGTTTTTTTCTTGGTTTTCGAGATAATCGAGGTCGAAATTTTTGGGAAATATGCAAATTTCAAAAAAAATGTGAATTCCATTGAGACCATGTTGTCAAGAAAACTTTAGCGACCATTTTACCACTATCTATATGAGTGATTATCTCAAAATTGAACTAACTGGCGTTCAAAATACTGAGAAACAGTTCAACTTTGACAGGTTGTAATTATGCAAATGAGATGAATCAACACATGAGACTATCAGAAATCGATAGACCATCCATTAGGCTATCTGAAACTGTGAAAAACTCAAATTGCATTTTTACACTGTACCGAAAAATCTGGGAATTGTGCGATTCTTACGCGAACGCACTGATATGAGAATGGAGCTGGCGTGCCCGCAAAACGACTACACGCACTGATTGGCATGATCTATGACTAATCATGGAGTAGGTTATCTCGCAGATAAAATCGATTGTAAACGGCGCATCGGATTCCGTAAAGAACGAACTCAAGACGGATGCGAAAGGTCCCGGTGAGAAGATACGGTAGATTGTCTTAGATTGTCAGATTGACGATTAAGTTTTTCGTAGGGTATAGCTACTTCTGGCGGAAGGAGTTGCTAGAAAGAAAGCATAGATCAGCTGGGAAGGAGCTAGAACGAAGCACAATTTCAGCTCTCATGTGCTGCTTTCTAGCGGGGTTTATGTCTTTTAGCTGAAGCAGCTATACCCCACGGGCGCTCAGGACTGGAATGAATGACTGTTCTAACAAAACTCGATTTTCAGGAATTTGTCAAGCACTTCATACTGGAGGGCGAGCGTTTAATGCACCTTATAATTTTCTTGTTTATAATGCGGGATAAAGTAATCGTTCGATTAATTTTGGCTTGTTTTTATTCTGTTTAGTGCGCGACATGGGGAATTCACAGTATTCCATTTGCACTTCAGTTTCAGTTTATTTCAGTTTTTACAAAAGGACGAGTGAGTCGAGATCGAAAATTATTTCCGATCCGGTTGATCGAGGGCGTGTTTGAACCGAGAGGCTGACCGTCTCCTATCGCCCCGTCAGAGATAACAAGCATCCCGGTTAAATGACTACGGAAATGACAAGGGCACCAAGAATAATTTGCAACGATGTCCCCGGATAACTGCATCACAAATGTAGTAGTTTGAGAAAAGATTTCTTTTTTTAAAAATTTTTACAGTTTTTCCATTTTTTGACTGTGATAATGATATTGATGAGTATAATAAACAAATACAATTAACAAGGCTCGATAGAAGTGGCTCTTAATTGCTTAGCATGGTACAGCACTTGTGTAAATTTTCCAGCTTTAAAAAACGCGATTTTGAATTTATCGATTATCACAGTCTCGAAAACGGACTACATCTTAGGCATACGGCAAACTGTGCAAGAATGTCGCATTTTGACGATTGCGATCGGTGATCGGTGTGTGGGTTGAAGCACACATCGCACGTTTTCCCTGTTAAAAAACTGGAAATCATGATGATAATACTGATAACTGTGTTGCTATATAAAAGAAGAAGAAGCGAGACCGAAATCGTGTCGCACCATGACTTCCTCAGTGCTCCTAGCTGCCTCCCTTCTCTGCGCTGCGTCTGCGGTAAATCGTTCTCAATTTTGCTCGAATCTTGGAAATGTGCCTATTTTACAATAACGGCTGGTTAAACTAACGTTCATTGAATTCAAGTACCACGGCTGTTCAATTCAAGCTTACAGTATCATTTAGTAGTCTCGTCCCTCCCTCCAGGTTGTAAAATACGTAGATAATCAATTCTACAGCAATACGCGTACAGCGTGGACATCAACCAGGCGGCCACCGCGGCCAACTTCAACTGCCTCAAGTCCTACGACTACTCCACCGTCTTCGTCCGCTCCTATAAACCGGACGGAGCTGGCGCCATCGATGCCAACGCCGTCCCCAACGTCAACATGGCCTTCAAGGGTGAGTAAATAACGAGTTACAACGGGCATGTGTAATTGGCCGGTGAAAACAGCATTGGAATACGTGTGCCGTGCTATCTGAATTGTGTCAGACGACTACACATTCCGTCTTCTGCACTAACTCGTCGGGTATAATGAGTCAATGCCGTTAAGCGGGACTCGGAATCGAGGTCTACATGACGCCCAATCCGACTTCGTCGAAGACAGCCGCAGCACAGGTGGATGAGGCTGTCAATGCGCTCCTCAACGCAGGAGTATCCGTCCGGTCCTTGTGGATCCAAGTAAGGCAAATACTCCCATATCCGATTAGCATAGCGTCAATTTTCGCTCTCATGTAAAATTGTGATATTTTAGAGAACGGGATCACGTAGCTGCTTTCTTTGCAGTAGTTGTCATCCTTCTCCTAACTCAGGTGACCTCGCCCGTCAATTGGAACAAGAACACGGCGACGAACCTCAACTTCGTCAGCAGCTCCATCCAGCGCATTCGAGTACGCCCATTTCTTATAACCTCTTCTCTCGACTGTCTGATGCACAGAAATAATCGTCGAAAATAGATCGTCTGATGGACTATCGCATATGAGTTTGCATTGTTGTAGGCTCGCGGAATCCGTCCTGGAGTGTACACCAACAGTTACGACTGGTCGCAGATTACCAATAATGCCGGCAATCTCGGAACCGATGTGATGCTCTGGTGAGACAAAGAACCAATGACTTAGAGCGCTACAGAATACTAAACAGATAGCATATAAAAATCTTATTCGCACCATGTGCGAGATTTTGGTAACGTAGTAGATGCATGCTCGCTATCATTCGTCGTTAACTGTCTATGAACCGTTATGTCGAACTTCTTAATACGAAGCCGAGTCTGCATCTGCTAAATAGAATGACAAGAAATTTGTATTTGATGGGAAATTGTCGTTCAGGTACTGGAACGTGTATGCATCTGGGCCCAATGGCGAGACTGCTCCCGATTTCACCGATTTCCGCGCCTTCGGCAACTGGAACCGTGCCGATGTGAAGCAGTTCGGACAGTACGAGAGCGTGTGCGGATTCACTCTGAACAGAGACGTGTACCCGTTCTCAGCCATCTCGAACAAGGCGAAGGTCGAGAACAAGGCAGTTAAGGAAAATCTCATCTACGCTGGAACCATCGGACTCTAGGCTAAGTTCTGAGTTGTTCATGAAAAATTATACATAAAGTTCATTATACCCTCGATCAATTTTTACTGTGTAGCTCCTTTCATTATCTGAAAACTCATGAATTGCATAGCTGAGAATTGTGGACGCTTTCATTTAACAATTCGCCGCTAGAAACATTCAAAAAATTGAAAAGACTGAATGCATTGAACAGCCCCAATCGATTCTTGACCTCTGCGAGTCCATCAAACTCGCGCAATTAGTGAAAGACCCCACCAGGAAGGAAAATATTCTTGATCTTGTACTTTGTAATAGCCCGGGGCTAGTCAACCGGACAGAAGTAGGTCCTCCATTCGGCATTTCCGACCACCACACAGTCACTTTCCAGTTATCGCTCTCGCATTCAGTCCCTGCTTACACTTTGAGAAGGGATTACAAAAAGTGCGATTACGCGATTATAAATTGCCAGTTAGCAAATATCGATTGGGCTCTCGCTTTCCTCGATACTTAGGCATGTAGATGATATGTATGACCTACTCATGAAAGTAATTCAGAAAACCATCGATATTCATGTTCCATGGGTTAGAGTAAAACATCACTCATGGGAAAGTACCTCCCCACATAGAGAGACTGATTAGCAAGCGCTTCCTAGCATGGCAGGAATCAATTAGAATAGGAGACCCCGCCGCCACTAGAAAATTCGAACAGCTCAATAGAAAATTCAGAAAATCACTGATAAACTATCATAGAGCAATAGAGAAAAGTGTGATTGAAAGTGAAGATCGAAACAAGTTCTTCCGTTTCATGAAACGCTGTTCTAACAAACAAAGAGGAGTAGAAGGTCTAAAAAGAAATGACGGGTCGTCAGTGATGGACGATATTGGCAAGGCGAACTTACTAGCTGAGACATTCGCCAGTGTTTTCACCACCGACAATGGTAATAGCCCTCCTACCAGCACCCTCCCCAACTTTGGAAACTATCAGGAACCATCATTTCTGGGACATGAAATATGTTCGCTTATCGAACGATGGAAGCGATCTTCCTGTAGAACACCTGAAAACATCGACCTCAGCTACATCAAAAAGATAGCTGTACCCATCTCTGAACCTCTTGAATTCATTTTTCGCCACTCATACGAAGCAGGTGTAGTCCCTTCCCCATGGAGACACTCAATTGTAACTCCAGTCAAGAAATCCCCTCCCTTCTCCGACCCTCTAAACTACAGACCAATCTCGATTACGTCTCTATTCTGCCGAGTCTTTGAGCGCCTCTTGTGCAAACCCATTATTGAGCACTGCGAAAATTTAGATATCTTCCCTGACGAACAGTACGGCTTCAGAAAGAAACGTTCTCGTGAGCTTCAAATGCTAGACGCGCTTGAACACTGGACATCTTCCATTAGTGATGTTCAACCCGTCGATGTCGTCTATTTTGACTTTGCAAAAGCCTTCGATAGAGTATCTCACCCCAAATTGAAACACAAACTAGGCAGCATTGGCATATCCACAAAAACTGTTCACTGGAGTTCGAGCTATCTGGCAAACAGAACATTCCAAGTAAGAGTTCGTGAAAAACTATCCATCTCCCTTCCCGTCACGAGTGGGGTACCACAAGGGTCCGTACTAGGCCCTCTGTTGTTTCTTATTTTCACATCTGAGATCCCTTCACTAGTTCAGAAAAATGATATCATAGCTCGAATGTACGCTGACGATATCAAAATATATCGTGCGTTTAAGAAATCAGACTCCCCCACCTCTCTCCAGAGCGCAATTGACTCCATTGTTAGTTGGTCTGAAGAGTGGCAACTCCCCTTGGCTGCACACAAGTGCAATTCATTACACTTAGGTAGAGCAAATACAAAGAAGAAATACAAAATAGGAAGTAGTGAATTAGAACAGAAATTAGAAGTCAAAGATCTTGGTTTCTTAGTAGGACAGGCCCTTACTTTCTCCATTCATTGCACGGCCGTTTCTCAGAAGAGTACTACAGCCTGCCACATCATACTAAGAGCCCTACGAACTAAAAACGTTGAAATGCTCTTGAAAGCTTACACGATTTATATTAGACCCATCCTAGAAAGTGCCTCTATGGTCTTCAACCCCTATCAAAAACAAGATCAAGCGGTTCTCGAAAAAGTTCAGAACTATTTCACGAGACGGCTATACATGCGCTGCCACAATTTCACATGGCAGACAATGCCCAGTGAGACTATTCGGAATATGTAGTTAGGACTAGTTTCATTAGTTAAGCGCAGAGAGGAAATAGACTTGAAGACAGCCAGTAATCTTCTGAGAGGCAAATACAAAATCTCTAAAAAGAGACCACATCATTTTTGCTACTATTTCACTAGAAATGGAATGAATTTCACAAATTGTGTCTCAGCATCAAACTACAGACAGTATAGTTTCTTCCCTAGAGCGGCAAGGCTTTTTGTAAATTCCGGTAATTCGTCCAGTTTCGCTGAGTGACCATCCCCTTCCCCCGATATTCGTGTTTCGCTTGCTAATGTTATTGTTTCTAATTTGTATCCGCGTTTTTCCTTGTGAATTCGCATAAATATATATGTAACGTCCTCCAACACCACTAGATCAATCCACTAAAATTTTAACAACTCGAGAATTTTGTGTTCCTCCTTTTGTTCCTGATTTCTGGCTGTTCCCGGGAAAGCTCTGCGGAGTGTGAAGGTCTATCTTGTGCCCGCCAAGCAAATAATAATAATTATAATTATAATTATATTTATAAACTCGAACGGACCTGGTGAGAAGGTACGGTAGAATTCCTGCTGGGACAGATTGACGAGTGGAAAGAAGGACTATTCTAACAAATTTCTAGTTTCATGAATTCGTTAAGCATTTTGAACTGGAAGCGAGCGCTTGATCTTATTGATAATGTAATATAAAGTGGTTGATCGATGGATGAAATTTAATAGTTATTTGTGTTTTTGATAGTGCGAAATGAAGAGATTGTCTGTGAAGAGACGTCTTTCATTTTTTTCACTCTATTAAGAAGGACGATTTTTCAGGATAGAAACTTGTTTCGGTCGGACTTGTTGAAGAAACGAGTGATTGAACGGTGAGGCCGACAGTCTGCCCTGTTAGAGATAACAATCAACGCGCTTTATGACTACGGAAATGACAAGAAAATGGAGAATAATTTTGCAAGATTTCTTTCCGGATAAGCGCGGCACAAATTTAATAATTTTGTGCTGCACAAAAAATTATGTTGAGAGTCCCGAAGCACCCACTACAGGTTATGCCTATTCTGAAGCTGTGCGAGAATTTATCATGATGTGGATTGCTATCGGTGATTGGTGTGTGGGTTGAAGCGCGCATTCCACGTCGAAAACTGAAAAAGCTACGAGTCACGATGATACTACTGATACCTGGCTTGCTATAAAAGCAGCAGGGTCGAGAAACCAACCTTGTCTCAAGATGCTCACCTCAGTGCTCCTAGCTGCCTCCCTTCTCTGCGCTGCGTCTGCGGTAAGATCGCTCTCAATCTGACTTTCGATTCTTGGACAAGTTTAAAATAAGGGTGGAAAGAAACGTTCCCGTCGTGAAATTCAACCCAATAGACAAACTATTGTCTTTCTGATTATTTAACGTGAACGATATCGCAATAATGCAGCATTTATGATATCGCAATACAATTCAATCTACATGCGTTCGTGAATGCAACAGAGTTGATAATTGGTGATCGGTTCAGTTAAAGCTGCGTTTTCCTCAGCATCAAGTAGCGTTATAATTGTGTGTTCGATTGCAGCCGCATATCCAGATTTGCAGCAATACGCGTACAGCGTGGACATCAACCAGGCGGGAACTTTAGCCAGCTTCAACTGCCTCAAGGCCTACAACTACTCGACCGTCTTCGTCCGCTCCTACAAACCGGACGGAGCGGGCGCCGTCGACGCCAACGCCGTCCCTAACGTCAACATGGCCTTCAAGGGTGAGTGTGTATCAATTGGCGACGTGATTGGTGGCTACTATAGCTGGGCAAAAATTTCCCGCACTCTCGATTTCGCAAGCTCTCTCGTGCTCTCCAACCCGCGAGAGAGCTTGCGGAATCAGGGGTGTGGGAAATGATTTGCCCAGCCCTGGTGCCAGCATCGTCTGAATGATGTAGGGCGACGACATACTTCGCATACCGCCTTACCGCTACGAGCGAGCAACACATACACTCAGAGAAAAAGCTTGGGAGTTAGCAAATAACTTTTTTGGATAGTGAGCATGGGAAATGTGGTGCATGGCGAAGTAATTTTTGTCTGAGTGTAGCGTTCAGCTGGTCTTGGAATCGAGGTCTACATGACGCCCAACCCGACTTCGTCGAAGACGGCTACGGCACAGGTCGATGAGGTCGTCAATGCGCTCACCAACGGAGGCATCACCATCCGATCACTCTGGATCCAAGTAAGTGTCATAGCTTCGCATATCATCTATTTTTTCCTGTCCTTTGTGAAATAAATGTGACATTCTGAAGAACGGGAGCGCGTGCGTTCACATACTTGCTTTTTTGCAGTGGTTTGCATTAGAGTTTGAAATCCGGGTAAATAATTGGATTAGATCTCTTCATTTCGCACAGTCTCTACGTCGGTATATTGGTGAAAGACTGCGTGAAATGAAGAGAGCTGATCCAATTATTTACTCGAATTTAAAACTCGAGTTTGAATTATCATATTCCCTTAACTCAGGTCATATCTCCCGTCAACTGGATGAGGAACTCGGCGACAAATCTCAACTTCGTCAACAGCGCCATCGGATCCGAGTACGACCATATGTCTTAACGCCTCTTCTCTAGAGTGCGAAATGTGAGACCACGGTCTCTTCATTGCGCACACTCTCTCACCTACCGACCGGCCGAGAGAGTGTGTGAAATGAAGAGAGCGTGGTCTCACATATCGCACTCTACTCTTCTCTCGATTGTATTATACGCAACACAGGACGTCGAAAGCTCCCTTCACATTTCATCATCTATCCTTTTGAGGTGTCAACTTGCCGTGACAAAAATAGTAGAAAATAGTAGAAAAAATTTGAGGGGACAAATTTGGTGGGTCTACTTTTACCGACAGTGATTAGTGTTTTGCGGCCGTAGATTGACCCTCAAAGTGAGGGATGATGGAGTATGAAGGCTGCATTACATAACTGTTTGGTGTTTTAGGCTCGCGGAATCCGTCCTGGAGTGTACACCAGCAGCTTCGAGAGAGATTAGAGAGACCAGATTACTGACCATAGCCCGCACTCTCGGAACCGATGTGATGCTGTGGTGAGACAGTGAACTGATGAATAGTTCACAAAACTACACTGATCGCACATGAAAGAGCTTTATCGAGAAGTAATCAGACTCTCCTCATTCTACATACTCTTCATCGATCAGACATCACGAGCGAGCATGAATCAGGGTCATACAATTACTCGCTTTACCGCATATTATGCGATGGTGTGGAAGCGTAGTAAGGATGCCGGTCTGTAGCCCATCGTCGCTCACTGTCTATGAACCGTTAGGTCGAGCTCCGCAATACGAAGCGGAGCATCGGTTAATTAGTATGAGAAGAAATAATCGAATGCTTCGATGGGCAAATGGATATTTACGTAGTGCTGTTCTACCGTAATATCCCTTTCCCGCATAGCCACCGAGGTCAGTGTGGTGAAACAACAGAAACGCGCACACCACGAGTTTTTGTCTTCGCGTTTTTGCATAATTTAACAACATTTTCAACATCCAGTTTAATAACGTGGCACAGGGCATCATGGGCTATCGATTGAGCTCATACAAGTATGTCATTTTTCCAGTTGTGTACACTGAACGCAGAATCGGAATTAGAGCGAAACTGGAGCCGCGAAATATCTTTCTGTGTTTTAGCTGAATTGACGTCTTCATTTGTTTATTTATTTATCGTACACCACAAGGGTGCGACAACATGTACAAAAATGAACGAGTTAAAAATGATATTTAATAATGGGTCATTCGCAGGAGTGGGGAGCGGGAAGGGAGTGATCGGGGCCACCGCACGGGAATTAGGAGTGAGGGGAGGAGCTTCAATGCTCGTATATTTAAAAAAAATGTAATGCTGTCGTTCAGGTACTGGAACGTGTATACAACAGGACCCGCAGGAGAGACGGCGCCCAACTTCACCGACTTCCACGCCTTCGGAAACTGGAACCCGCGCCGATGTGAAGCAGTTCGGGATGAACGAGAGCTGGTGTGGATTCACTCTCAACAGAGACGTGTACCCACTATCGGCCATCGGGGAGAAGGCCGTGAAGAAGCCTGAACAGACAAACACCATCTACGCCGGATCCATCGGATTGTAGACTAAATATTTGTAAAAATAATAAATAAAGTTTGTTTTCGCAGTCGGTGTTTTCTGTGTAGCTCCTTCCATTATCTGATAATTGATGAATTCCATTGCCAAGAATTGTGGAGGCTTTTTGTAATCAGTTCCACGCTAATAGTATGTAGTGCGCTGAACAATAGAGAGTACAAAACAAATCGCTAAATACATAGACCATGAGAAGAATAGTGTGGGTGATGGATGCTGTCCTCGCCCTCCTTTCCGATTTGCCATGAATGAAGTGCATTTGCTGAAATCATTAAAGAACTTAACAAGTGCGTATTGACGCTACGACGAAAAAGATTGAATGGTTGGAAGGACGACGGGGGTTGAATCGAGAGATTAGCGCCTCGTCCGGGCTGATTCGCTGACAAGCGAAGGTATCAACAGAGAGATTAGCGTTTACGACCACTCCCCCGCTCACAGATAAGCACTTTATGATGACGGAAATGACGGAAGCATCGGAAATAATCGAAGTATTAGACATGCATAATTAAGGACGGAATTATTTAAAGCAAAATCCGTCATTTCACACCACCTGCGATATGTACGTGACCAAAATCCCTTTATATCTTCCCGTTTTTTAATCAATATCACAGTGTGAATTATTTGTGTGCGATGAGTCATGCTGATAATACTGATAAGAGCTGACTATAATAGCAGGGAAATGTGAAGCTGATCATGTCTCGCCATGCTTTCCTCAGTGCTCCTAGCTGCCTCCCTTCTCTGCGCTGCATCCGCGGTACGGTCAAATCAATATTTTGCCTTTCTTTCGATGTACTGAACTTACAAAAAAACTGTACTGAACTTACTGATCTTTCGATGTACTGAACTTGTTAGGCAAGACCACTTGAGCAAGAATAAAGACCCAGTCTACATGTCGCTTAGCGATTGAATGTGATGTTAGTGTGGCAATGGTATACAACCACTGCCATAGGCTCCCTCCAATGGGAAGAATATGTTTTCACGTTCTTTTCACAAACCATGGTAAAACCATTTTTTTCAGCAACAGTATGCGTACGGCGTGGACATCGCCGTGCAGGGAACCGCTAATGCCTTCTCCTGCCTCCGCTCCAACTCCTACTCCACCGTCTTCGTGCGCGCCTACAAGCCTGATGGATCCGGTGCTGTCGACATGAACGCCGTCCCCAACGTCAACATGGCCTACAAGGGTGAGTCAAGCCGTGAACCCTAGTCTAGTATTCATAAGCGTGGAGTTATTTGTGTACTTATGCGTAAGTTCATGTGAATCTGCTACAGTAAACCAATCCGTTCAGCTGGCCTGGGAATCGAGGTTTACATGACGCCCAACCCCACTTCCTCGAAGTCGGCAACGACACAGATCGACGAAGTCGTCAGTGCGCTCGTCAATGGAGGCATCTCCGTCCGATCCCTCTGGATTCAGGTAAAGCGCAGTTTTGTTGCTATTCCGTTTGCAGGACCGTTTTATTCAGCAACCTCGTTATCGTAACTCAACACATCATTCCACAGGCCGGCCAACCATCCAGAAAGGCCTTTTGAGTGAGAGAGCGTGTGAAATCGAGAGGGACTCTCTCACTTTTGTACACTCTCTCGCTCTAACCCTGGTCTGTAGGTTTGGAATCATGTGTCAATATTCAGGTTACCTCGCCCGTCAACTGGAACAAGAACACGGCGACGAATCTCAACTTCGTCAACTCCGCCATCCAGCGCATTCGAGTCGGTTCATTTCTCATTGACGCTAGATTTTTGTCTAGCTCGGAAATATTCGAATTATGGTGATAGTGTAAAACTTTATGATGATTTAGGCTAAGGGAATTCGTCCCGGAGTGTACACCAACAACTACGACTGGCAACAGATCACCAACAACGCCGGCAACCTCGGAACCGATGTGATGCTTTGGTGAGAAAGGGACACTGATAACCGTAATACTGGCTTTAGCATCGAGAAGCTGAGGAGTCAGTCTCTTCACTTTGCACACTCTCTCGCCAACCGATCGGTCGAAAGAGTGTGCCGAGTGAGGAGATTTTTGACCCCTCAAGATGATAGGGCATCGACAACCAGCATAATAATCTGATTTAGCTACACTGTAATCTAATAGGCAGTTATTTTCTCTGTAACATCGAGCTCTTGAAAAAACGTCGCCATTCAGGTACTGGAACGTCTATGCTTCTGGACCCAACGGCGAGGACCGCTCCCAATTTCTCCGATTTCCGCGCTTTCGGAAACTGGAACCGCGCTGATGTGAAGCAGTTCGGACAGTACGAGAGCACGTGCGGAATCTCTCAACTTAACAGAGACGTGTACCCCCTCTCGTCGGTGTCGGCCAAGAAGGAATCCGTAAATCCCAAGTTCGAAAAGGATAACATCATCACCGTAGGAGCCATTGGACTGTAAATGTTGTAGCAATGACTGTACAGTGTTTTATACATAAAGGAATTATTGAAATATCTCATCGATATTGTTTGCCTTGGATGAGACAAATTCACGAAACGTGGAGGATTAACAATAATGAAAATGGTTTCTTTCTAGGAGTATGCGCGTGCACGAAACGTGTTCAATTTCTATTGTAGTAAAACATTTGTGAGAGGAAACTGTAACAGGGAAACGATGAAATTGATATTTTGAGTGGGAAGAAGTCTGAAAGAATCTATCAGATAAATTATTACTAATAGCAAAGACAAAGTAAAGTCAACATTTTTGGTACTGCGTGTTGACAAATGGCAAGAAGGAACTCCTAGTTTTGTTATTTTGGAATTATAATTTTGATTTTCAAATTGTCGATGCTTTTCAAATCTTTGATTTATTTTCGTTCGCCGCTTCATCTCTCAGTTTTCTCCTTAGAATTTTGCCCGCTGCAGACCTCAAATTGAAATAAAATCAATAATTTAAACAGACCTGCAGCTGTAACTAAAACGATTTCCATTGGAACAGAAATTGTTACTACAATTTAAAATATCGTATATTTTATCTCAGAAATGGTTATATCAAATTCCTTTTTTTCTCTTCTAGAACAAAAAAGGGAAACGTCATCTCTGTATTGTGAATTTGTTGACTTACTTTGGCAATTCCTTCACGAATCTGACGCCACCTGTGAAATGTTTGTATTCGGAAACTTTAGCTGCAATAATAAGAGTCGTGAATGTGATGATATTTGATAGTTGCACAACTTTTGGTTGCTTTTTTCATATCCGGAAGATTAAAGTGATGTAGCTAGATTCCTCTTCTGATCCAAAAGTTACACCAAGTAGAAAAAAACGCGCAAATTACTTTCCGGCGCTACTGTAGTTCCGGAATCCCGCAGGACCTCTTTTTTTAAAAAAAGCATCTTAAAAAATTCAAAGAACATTTTTTTTACAAATTTCAAAAAAACCTACTTACGTGCAACAAACTCGACGACATCCTGTGCAGTGAGAGTCTCATCAGAGCGAACAACGTATGCTCGAACCAATTCGCCCATCTAAAAATCAATTTGTGGAACGAAATTTTTCCGCACACTCTCTAGAGTGGTCGATAGACGAGATAGTGTGTGAAATGAAGAGACCGTGGTCTCTACGAAATAGCTTATATTTTGTAGTACACGATCGTCACTTGTGCTCGCTGCCGGAGAATAGCTTTCGTGTCATATTATAAATTCACCAACACTCTTCCACAATAATAAAACGTTCCGCTCCTAAACAACAGTAACGGATGTGAGAGATCGTGCCAAAGCAGTGACACGCTGAGAAAGAGAGGCACATACAATTAGTCCATTCATTAACGTATCATTTTAATTTTTTAATACATAGTATGTATTACACATCATCCGATTTTGATAAATCCTTACGAATCTTGGAAACACCTATGTTTGTTGTTATCCTAGGTTCCCTTATTTCACTAGGCAATCTGTTCGAAGATCATTCTGAAGTCCCACTTACCCTATCGTCAGGTAGACCGATGACGGCGGCGTCTCTAATAAGCGGATGACAGAGCAAGAGATCTTCTAATTCGGCCGGTGGAACCTAAATGCTCGCGGTCTCGCAGGGAAAGCGCACATTACTGTACCTGGAGTCCCTTCACTTTGATAAGTTCCTTTAGTCGATCGATGATGTAAGTGCGTCCATCATTGTCTATGTATCCGATGTCGCCTGAGTATTAATCGATGCTATTACGGGGAGGATCGATCATCTTATGTCTTCTTATGTGATCTTCTTATGTGATTGAAGAATTGAGCGAATCGAGTAGCTCCCTTACCTCATTACACAGTAAACAACTACTTATCTACACTCGAACTTTCCTTACTCTGGAAATGTTGTCTCCAGGTGAGAGAGTATGAGAAATCGCGGTGGAGACATCACTTCTCCTAATAATTGGAGATATGAACACTCCAGAGTAAGGAAAGCTGGATACTTCGCTCTCTGAGTATGCACTTCACTTAGTTTTTGTGTTATTTGTTGTTGTAATAAATGATCGAATGAATGAATGAGTGACTACCGTACCCGTGTGCAACCATTTCTCATCATCGATCGTCTCTGCCGTTGCTTCAGGCCGATTCAGATAGCCCATCATTACAGTAGGCGAACGGACGCAGACCAAAAATCAATCGATAAATGACAGTAAAGATGCCGTGATCGTCAAATACCTCTCCCTTCTCTCCAACGGCAACTTCTTTTCCGGTGCTCACGTCAAGGATCTTAAATTACTCTTTAAAAAACAAATCTGTTCCTTTTTTTGCCTTTCCCACCTTTTGCTCGAAATTGGCCGCAACTTTGCCAACTCCGAAGCACACGTTTTTCACACTGAGATCGGGTAGATGCGAGACCGTTCCACATTCGGTCATACCGTAAACTGCGAAAATTGACGGATTGGGATTACCTCAAGTTGGCATCTCACTTTGGACAAGATACCGTACTCCCTTGTGGCGTGCGCGGAATGCCTCGCAGATGTCCTTGCCTGCGGGCGCCGCGCCTGTGAGCACGAGCTGAAGACGCGATTGCAATTTTGCCAAAATTGAGTAGATCCGCTCATTATACAGGGATGTTGACGGCGGGGGGAGCGAAAAATGTTTCAGAGAAAGGGACCTCACGAAACAGAGTAGCAGCGCGTTATTCCTTTGCTGGTAAAGTTCCTAGATCCCCGACTATGTTCCCTGAACATTATAATAATCCGTCCCCACATCCTGCTGGCATAAATACAACGAGAGAATTGTAGAGTGGGAGTGCAAAGGTTTCGTTCGTTTATGAAACAACAGCACGAAAAAGAATTGAATTTTGGAATGCGGTCACAACGCTTTCATCGGAACCAAGAAGTAAAGTACCTTAATGGAAGACAGGTCGAAGTCGGCGACCATTGGGTTCTTGGCGAGAAAGATAAGAATAGGCGGAACGGTGAAGAGAATACGAGGCTGAAGGAAATCGTTATTTTAGTCTCTCACATCTAAAACAAATGGTTCGGCTAGTATCGGTCGGCTATCCGACGAGCAAAGATACTAGTTCGTCCCCACATGATTCCAAACCTACAGACCAGGGTTAGTGCGAGAGAGTGTGCAAAAATGAGAGAGTCCCTCTCGATTTATCACGCTCTCTCACTCCAAATGCCTTTCTGTAAGGTTGAACGGCCTGTGGAATGATGTGGTCCACCAGCGATTCTAGTGATGCTAGGGCAGACTCTCGTACCCTGTGCAGCTCGATAGTCGACCGGAACAGCTTGGGCTCGAACTTTTCCATAACCACGCCCGTGGATCCCGCCATCAGAGCTGTGTTCAGCAGCATGAATCCGTAGCTGTGGTAGAGAGGAAGGTTGAGCAGGAACAACTCCTGTAAGCAAGCGATTATTTGAAGAATGAAAGTTACAAGTCGGAGAATGCGCCAGGAGACACTAAAATTGCGTTCAATCTTCATAAATTTAATTTACATAATTTACATAATTGTTAATACTATTAAGCCGAACAGAGGTTTTGGTACAAATGTCATGTGGTATGATGACTCACACTGTACCAGCTATGATTAGACGGCCCGATGTATGGAATGAGCTCGCGATCCAAGTGACTGTAAATGAACGTTGTTTATATTGTCAGGATTTACAATACTATCTTTCTTGCGTCTCCGCATTTGTAGATACATAGATAAGGAATACAATAAGGTCCTATACCCACTGTGCACTCGATATTGCATGTACTCGTTATTTTGTGACCTAGAAATATCAAAATTCGAGTGATTTCCTATCGTCGAGGCAGCGATCGACGCGTTTTCTCACTGCACTCACAAATTTCCCTTCACTACTACTTCAATAATATTTCTTAAAACGATATTCTCCATCGGTAATATGGGTGAAAGGGATGATGGTGACGTGATTGTCGGCTCAGGTTCGAGCAAGTTAGTTTTGCTATTGATAGGGAGTATCTGCAAAAGTGCGTTTCTCACTCTTTGAGGACGTCGATCATTGTTCCATAGTTACGATGGGAGAGCATGACTCCCTTGGGCGATCCGGTGGTGCCCGAGGAATAGAGCAACACCGCCGTTGACTCCACATCCACTGCAAGGGAAGCATGCGCTCACACACACACACGCATATCTTTAACAATGGATGTTTTGAGAAATATCTAGTGGTATGTGAAATGTGAATGAAAGGAGTGTGGGCCTACCGTTGGCGATATCGTACTCGGGTCGAAGTGTAACGACGTCGGACCAATCGACGAAGTGACTGGGGAGAAGTGTGGAGTGGGAAGGAGAATGACGAATGCAGATGATCGTCTGGCGGTGTTTTGATTATTTTGTGAAAGAAATCGCGATGAAATCGACTAAAGGACAAGGGCAAGTCAAACGTATCCTAAAGATACTTCCCGGTTCAAAGCTGGGCACTACAGGCACCAGCGTGCGACACCAAGTTTGCATCAAGTTAATGTCAAGTTGGTATCAAGCCTATGGGCTACTTGGGAAACGAGCGTGTGACATGATAGAATCAGTACGAGATAGAAATTTCCTACGAGATAGACATTCCCCAATTTGGTATCAACATTAACCTCGCCATCCATCTGTCTCTCTCACCGCGATACTTCGAACTTTGTGCATTGTACGACGCCCCCCATTACATTTTGAAAATACTTTACTCACTTTAATTCGTTCGCATTTCTCTGCCGCCCTCGTCACTTTCTGCAGGTGCGACTCGTCGGTAAAGACAACTGAGCAGTGAGAGTCGAGGAATTGACGTTCCAGCTCATCTCAATTTGATCAATTTCTATCTGACAATTGACCAAAGAAGACAAGCATGATTTATTCCCTTGACCCTGTTATCCTGAGTTCGAAGATCCTGCCCCCCTCTGCCCACGAAGCTACCTTCCTGCAGGCCCATTTGCCTTGATGACAGGATAAATCTGTATCTATCTGACGATTCATTCGTAATAATGACACGACACAGTAAGGCGTCAAGCTGTTCAGTTATTGAGACCACGATCATCTATCATTTACAGAGCGATCCGTGAAAATTGAGATGGGTTTGATTGTTTTTGCTGTTTTTATACTAACATTCGGTGAAGAGGGCGCTGGCGCCTGAGATGGCCCCTCCCGCTGCTTGCACTCCTAAGTAGAAGACGGGCCATCTGAATGGTATTATAAATGTATAAACGTTCCGATTCTAAACATCTGATATGGGTAGGAGTGAGCGTACAGAAAGAGAGTCCATTTCATGTATCAAGTTAAAATGTGCTATAATACGGTAGAGGATGATTATCGGTTGTGCAGTCGAAAATTTTTATTCGGACAGATTTTGTTATTATGTATCTTAGGCTAATATTATTATCGAAATTAACATTTTATTCAAACACTGACTCGATGCAATTGGAGAGCACGAGACAGGCGACATCTCCCTGCTTAAATTTCCGCCCACGAAGGAAAGCCCGGACGGAGTGAACCTGAGAGGCTTAGTTACCCAAGTTTGACTGTTGTTTTTTTACTGTTGATGGGTTGAATACAAAGAATCGCGCTGACCAAATGACAATGACGTAATCGTTCTTTTCCATTTCAACATTCACACTAATAGTGAACTTAAAAGCAACATTGAAAAACAACGGAGAACTAGCTGCACAGTAGGCAAAATGACTCCGATTTTGTAAGAGAGTGCGCGAGAAAAAATAACAAGTTGTAGTTTCATTTCAAATTCTAGCGAGAAATGAGTGACTAAATATATAATTATTCTGTTGCAAATGGGAGAATCTTACTCTTTAAAGATTGCGTGTATCATCAAAGTTGAAAAATAACAATTATTCTGGAAAAGTTAATACGGTACGAAGCTACACAATTTTTGCTAGAATATTTTTCAAAATCTGACCTGATCGTAGAGTAGATGGAAAGTGAGGAACTTCTTATCGTCATGTGCTGCCACCTAAAAATGAAGAAGGTTCATTTTCTTATTGGCCTTTGTACTCATGGAAGTTTCAAATAAGATATACCACACAAAGGTGAAATTTTGGGTGAGTGGGTGTCAGGGAAATTTGTTTAACTATGTTATACAGTCACATTTCTAAGCGTACTGACGAGAGCTGGTTGGGCGGGATGGACGGTGCCATGGTACCAGATGCATTTGAGCAGCTTCTCAGCCAAACTCTGGTTGCAGATTGGAACAGGGACGAAGGGCGACTTGCAAACCATCTGTGAAAGTAAATAAATTATGTTGCGATGGTGATCCCATAGAGAAAACCTTCTCAAGATACAACGTAAACATCATGTGCGTGAAAAAAGTGTCTTGCTTCTAGTGACTTTCACTTGAAAACAAGTGAAAATGCGCGATCCAAACAATTATTTTCGCTCAGTAGCCAAAAACTTTACTAGTTGGCCCATGTTTAATGAATGAAAGATTACATCTCAGAAACAACACTTTGTCACTTAAATACTAAGAGTAGGAACATATCAATGGTCACTGCTCATACAACGGAGAAATCACCCCGAGTTCAAGTCGGTGATTTGATTCGGATGGGGAGACAAGTATTTTGGCCAAGTCGAAAACACCGATCTCTGGTGCATGCACCTGCAGACAACAAGTGTATGGAATATTACAATTTTACAAAAACTTGTCTGACTGTGCGAAAATGGCAATCCTTTACGTCGTGAACCATTTTTCTAAACAATTTCCTTATTCATTTTAGCATTTACTTAACTATTAGATGCAGCAGAATCGAATTTAATGATTTTAATAACAAATCAATAACAAAATGACGCTGTCCACATAAGGATTAACATTGGCTCAACAGAGTTCTGCAGCAGGCCAAACATCGAAATCGCTCAAAGTGCACTCAAATACGCGTGTTCCCTCATTTTCCACTGATTTATCGATTTTCTCCTTCACCAATAGCACATTGTGAATATGTGTGTGTGTTGAGCCATGGTGATACTACTGCCGTCTACTGCCTACTGCCTGAATGCCGTCCCCAACGCAGCTATTGTGAGTGCTTTCTCATTGAGCAAACTCTCAGAAGCTCACGACCTGAAAATCAATATTTTCGATTTCAGATTAACCAAATATGAGTAAATGCAAGATGTAAATGACATAAATGCGTACCTTATTGAGAACGATCTGAGCTTCAGCGGAGAATTTCGGGATGAACATGGCCTACATGGGTGAGCAGGGCATGATAACAGAGTTTAGGAATTCTCACGTCTTGCATGAGAGCAGAATAATTGACGCCGAATTGTCCTCAAATCGGCTCAGAATGAAAGAAGGCCTCCCTCGAATATTTGGTGACATAAACTGCCTACTAGAGTGAGCAATGTGAGACCACGGTCTCTTCATTTCACACACTCTCTCGACCGGTCGGTTGGTGAGAGAGTGTGCGAAATGAAGAGAGCGTCGCCTCACATTTCGCACTCTACTGCCTACGCAGTGCTGTATGCTCTTCCGATCACATTGGAACGCATCCGAAAATCCACCGTAATATACATTGACCAAATCACCTTAAAATAACTGAGCTAATAATAAATGTAAATACTAAGTATTTATGACACGTTTTCTGAGAGATTGCAGGAATCCGACCCCCCTCGCGCACAATTTGCAAAAGTTTGCTCAATTTTGATGATATAATTATAGCAAAGGTAGTTGGGGACGCTGATAATTCTGATATGGTTCATTTGGCCCAAAACCGGGTTTTAGGAAAATGCCGGCTCCGGACCCGGTTTTGATGTATCTCAGCTCCCATGTGAGCTAGGATGATGGCGTTTGGCTTAAAATTTGCGGAATATTATTCTAAACAACTTTGCTGTTGACCACTTTCTAGTTGCTACAAAATCTGAGGTCGAAAAAAATCGCTAAACCCCAAAAAATAGGGAAAAAAATTCGAAAAAAAAATTTTCCTGGAAAATTTTTCTATCTGTTACGGGCTATATTTTACAGATTCGGATTCTACAAATCGACTAACATATAAATAAAAATAGAAAAGGCCCAAAAACCCCCCTTGGAAAAAGATATAAGCCAAAAACCAGCAGATATTCGAGATTTTTTTATAAACAATTTTTTTGGAAATTTTTTTAAAAACGTTTCCCCACTCCCAAATGTTGCCAATGTTCTTCATTTATGTTATAATTATTGTTTACGCTTAATAATCGTGAAATAAATGTCATATAAACTCGAAAATATATTTTTGTATTTTCGTCCTCTACTATTTCGAAATTTTAAATTTCAATGCAACTATCAACAAAATAAGGCCCTTTCGGACCCTGTGCGGTAAATAGTACTTTTAAGATTTGTTTCGCCTTAACTACTACATCATAATACCGCTTTTCGTTTAGCAATTTTCATTTCATGACTGATCGAAAATGTGTGAAAATCCTTTTCGATTTTAAAGTTACCACTGAAAAACTGACCCCCTCTTTTTATATGCTTATGGGAAAGAGAAAAATATTCTAAGAATACGGTATTTTTCAGAAAAAATAAATAAAAATCGATATTTAGCCCGTAGTGAATTCGAGAAAGCGCGGGCCTGATGCCCTGATCCCAGGTATACTGTAACTGATATCGATTTTTCACACCATGAACCCCTATACAAGGTCCGAAATGGGGTTGGAAACATGTCGACAAAACATCAAGTGACCTATAGTAGCAATACCAAAGTACTTTGAGTACTGTAGAAAAGTTACCGTAACCCGACTACCGTAATCCGAATTTCTGATATTGATCAAATTACGTCACTGTTATTTGCATGAGGTAGCGCTCGTGTAGTCATTGCCTGAGGGCGATACCGTATGTCATCTTCCGTACTCCCGGCTACAGTATACCTAGACCTCGAATAGTAATTATCAGAGGATCATACCGCATCCCGGTTACAGTATCGCGGGTTACTGTAATCACGTTACAGTAACTCGAAAATTCGAAAATGCGAATGTCGATCCGGAGTCAGTGAGCTAAAATTCGGCGCGAGGATAGTGTCGCCGAGGAACGGAGCACACCTCTGACAACGGAGCACACCGCTGGAGATCTACCTCATACAAAACATCCTGAGTCGATTAGTTAAATTTTATATTTGCTCCCTATTGTAGGTATACTGTAGCCGGGAGTACGGTAGATGACTTACGGTATCGCCCTCAGGCATTGACTACACGAGCTCTACCTCATGCAAAAAAACAATGACGTAATTTGATCAATATCGGAAATTCGGATTACGGTAGTCGAGTTACGGTATTTTTTCTACAGTACTCAAAGTACTTTGGTATTGCTACTATAGGTCACTTGATGTTTTGTCGACATGTTTCCAACCCCATTTCGGACCTTGAACAGGGGTTCATGGTGTGAAAAATCGATATCAGTTACAGTATACCATCAGGCCCGCGCTTTCTCGAATTCACTACGGGCTAAATATTGATTTTTAATTTTTTCTAAAAAATACCGTATTCTTAGAATATTTTTCTCCAATAAAAATATAAAAAGAGGGGGGTCTTTTTTCAGTGGTCACTAACTTTAAAATCGAAAAGGATTTTCACACAT
>BTSY01000185.1:0-25670 GCA_036245785.1 Pristionchus fissidentatus
AATAATGGATAATGAATAAATTTCACACAATCGTGGGATTCCGTGGAAGCAGGAAACAGGCTACCGGTGTAAATATCGTGCACAGAATACACTAGGAGACTATGTGTGGGCGCAAATTACGAGAGAGAATTGCATACTAAATTGGATACCATTTTGAACTGAGTTATGATAGGTACGGCTTTAGAACCGGGAATTTCCTAAAAGCCGGGTTTGCGACCTGAAACTAGGATTCAAAATTTCCTTTTACCCTAAGCACTTCCACATTCAAGTTTGAGCGAATTTGAAATTTTTTTTTTAAATTGTTCCGATCCACCTGCAATCTCTCGTGATTCCTCTCTTAAAGGCATAATCTCTACCAGCTGAGACAAAGTGAAGACGAAAGTGGAACCTGAAGAGAGTGAAAACTATACTCGTCAAACTCGAGAATTTGCCTTAAGGTTTTCCTCGTGAGAAAAATGATCCCTATTTTTTATTGAAACTGGAAAAAATCTCGAATGAGAAATTGAGAAATAAACGGGTGGTAATTGGTTTCGAGATTTGGAAGCATGTCGAGAAGATACGAAATATTGAGATGAATTGACCGCGAAATGGTGTTAAAGAAGGAGTGTCAGCTAAATATCTTGGCACGATTACCCTGAGGGAGGAAGGTGGAATATTGTAGGAACAATCGTCCGACGTCTGCGATGGAACTCGCTGTCTAGACAAATGAGAGTATGAAGATGGACAGAAATAAGGGAGTGTGCAAATCCTCCCTCCTCTCCCTCCTCCCCCAGCGAGGGAGAAAAGCGCACGGAAATTCGACACGAGATAGAAAGTTGGCCGACAGATTTGTTTAATCGCGCACGCGTGCGCGGTACTTCAACCTGATTTCCCTGAGCACTGTAGATTCTTTACGCGCGCACGTATTTCGCTTCGGAGAAAAGCTAGACCTTCCAAATGTTGAATTTCTATTATCCTTTACAGGGGTAAGCGATTAATATCATAAACTCAACATCCTATGTTTGTTAACACTCCTTCTTCAATGCATAGGATAAAGGGGGTTTCGATCGAGACACATTCGAGTTTCTAGGTCTCGAAACTTACTCATTGTTTTCGAACTCAGAAATAATTGAATTAAGAGTTTCGATATTATCATGTTTCTTTCGCGAGGCCAACCCTAGCCTGTACTTGTTATAGTTTTGCTGATACGATACAGAGAACGGGGAGTGCACCCAGTTATCGAATACTATCCTCTCTTCCATTTCGGATGAGCGTTGAGTGGGGAATGACGAACAAAAGAATGGAGAAGAAGTGGATGAACAAAACAAAGAAGCTCGCTGATTTGAGTGGAGAGGGGGATGTTTCCTAGAGAGAGTTTCCCCAAAATTATTGTCTTATTTCGTCGATATAGTGGGGGTAGATAATTGGGGAAACATGTATCTTACATTTTGCAATGAATTTCGTCCCCTTTCGAATACAATAAATCAAATATTTTCTGAAGAATCGAGATAATATTAAATTGTTTGTCTGATGTATATAATTTTTGAAAGATGCTAAACATTAACAAAAAGGCAAAGAAAAGTGAAAAGCAGGCGATTTTGGGAATTTAAAAAGTGTCCACCTTCTTCTTTACGGTTATTCGAATGTTCCCCTCGCCCCATTCATCATTACTCCCATTCATCCGTCGGCAAGATTGAACCAATTTATGTCATTGCTTAGAGCGAGCAGAAAGACCGCAGGGGACGAGTATACAAATATAATGTGTATACGAGTATACAATTATAAGTATTTTGATTTCCGTTGCAAATATATTGTAGCGCTGATAGTAATCAAAAATGAAAAAAAGAAACAAAAAGAAAAAAATCGAATGACAACATTCCGAGTTTTCGCTAAATAATTTTTTTTCACGAATTTGATCACGGGAAAAAATCTGAATGTATTGCCAATCGAGCTCATTCATAGCAAGTGTAACTGCAAATTATGCTTCCATGCACGAATTACAACATCACTACGCAATACTATTTTTCCCACGTAAATCTCAACTTTTTTTTCCCGAAATTGATGCGAGATATGTGAAAAAATAGTTCAGCTGTATCTCCAATTACTACAAATACATCGTGTGTGCTTTAGTCTCCGCTTAAACTAGAGAAATTTTTTTTAAACATGGACAAAAATTACGGCACCCCCTATTACATACATTTAACACAAAAAAAATTCTCTCAAATGCTTATTCGCGAGCTTTAGATAATACTCTATCTTCGATGTCCGAAGAACACCCTGCTCGTATCCTCCTTTTCTATGCACTTCACATATTTTGCGATTTATAACGTCAGAGCAGTACCACGTGATATTGTATGGGCGAAAATCTTTGACGACGGTACAGTCTGCTGTTATAAATGCACTTGGTATTATCCCGATTATAAATAAATTGCAAAAATATTTTCATTAACCGATTACAATTTCAAAAGTTGCATCATTGGATTGAACAATATCACACGAATGTATTGCGATTGAGAAAGTGAAACCTGCCAACTTGTGCGATGTATGCAATGGCACGGCCCCCGGAGCGCCGACATAGGCCATTGAGAAATGTCGCAAAGGATCAGTAAAAAGCTCAGGGAAACCCCGCGAATTCGAAAAGTATACAGTAAAACGTAGTCCCTGAATCACGTTCCCTGAATCGTGTTGAATATTTTTGAATTGTCTCACAACGATTTCTGATTATCGAGATCAGTTCGCGCTTCGAGCCGTTAAAAAGTACTCCTCTTTTTCGGACATGCGTGATTTTTCAAATGATGAGGCACGTTCTCTCCCTGATTGTCAATGTAATTTGAATTTCGAACGTCTTTCCGTTGTTTAGCGAGACAATTGAAATACATTGTTTTATTGTTCCGTTTTTTTTTGCCGCGACATTTTTTTTGGTCTAATGTCGGAGCTCCGGGGGCCGTGCAATGGGCAAGTCTCGTTCTCAAACACGTAGCTATACTGCACGTCCGATCACGTTTGTAGTAATACAAAACACTTCACCCATCATCCCCCAACGCTCCTCGGTTCGCTTGGTAGAAGTTTGAAAATTTCGTGAAACCATGTTAAAATGTGTTCTAACACGTTTAACATTGTTTCCGATGTCACAGAACAGTCGTCCCGTGATGTCTTAGTATAATTTAGTAAATACACGTTGAAACGCATTTGAACACCATTGTCTAAACTTGATGACATATTTAATGCTTTACTGTATTGCGTAAAATGCGGCAAAAAGTTTACCCGCGGCGGGGTCGAACTTGGGAATTTTGGTTGTGGCGAAGGAACTGAGTGAAGTGTGAAGTGGGCGAAGTGAGTGTGAGAAGGAAGCCGAAGGAAAAGGAGGCGAAGGATATCTATATGTGTGCGCGAGTGATTTGTATGAAGAGCGAACACGCGGACCTGCACAGACCGAAGTTGTGAAAAAATAGTTTTGAAATCCTAAAAAAAGCAAGAACAGTGTTAATTTTATGAAATAACGCTAATTTTGTGGTGTCAGATAATTTTTTTCATATTTGAAAGAAATTTTCGATTTATCTTTCCCTGCGGTTATGTACTTCCCTGTTAGTCAATAATTACACTGTTTGATCCATTCAGGAACTTTTAGTTATTTTGCTACAAACATCATTCCAAAATATATTTTAATAGCATTATATAATTTAGAACTACGAAACAAATGAATTACTTAAACGCGTAGAGAGAGAAAAAAATTGAGAGAGCGAACAAACAAGATCTACAGTTTTGGATAGATTAACATTGCAAGGCTAATTGTGAAAAATCTTTTTTTCTTCAGTATGTCCGATAATTGATGCAAGGGGATCTATAAAAGACAGAGTATAGATTATATCACAAAGGGGACGATGGCCTTTCTCTGCTTCGGATAGTCGGAGAACTCCTTTCTGTAGTTGCGGTGCTTGCCCAGCGCCCATAGTGTCATCTGCGCGAAACCAGCGAGCGTGAATACGAATGCTGCAAATCGAGAATGTTCTAAGTTAAGAGACGGGATTGGTAAAACTCGACCACCCCTCGGACATGGCCCCCAAAATGAGAGCTGGGGGCCCATACGGTTGGGTGGAAGGTCTCCTCACCGGATTGCGGAAAACACCATTTATTTCTAATTGCCGGCTCTGGACATGGAGAAACATGGTTTTGAGTGAAAAATGGTCGAAAAATCAAAATTTCTGAAACTGAAAAGATAAACTTTATTTATTATTTCGTTATGTTTGGGGTGCCAAAACACTGTAAAAGCATGCTCACATGGGAGTGACCTGAACTTACATATCCCGATCTTTTTGATTTTACCATGGTACCATACATGTCTATCGAGTATCTCAACACCGTTCTCAAAAGCTGCGAAACTCGCCTGGGAAGCGAGATAGCAGTTTTCACGCCTCATAAGAACGAGATAATGCACTGTTTCCAACTACAGCGGTGGCCGAGTGGTCTAAGGCGGTGGGATGGGGAAGGGAGTGAGGGCGTGGGTTCGGTTCCGCTCCACGAAATTTTGTTTTGCTCATTTTTCGTTGCTTGTTTTCTGAATTGTAGAGTCAATCTTGATGTGGGAGTGGTTTTTTTCACTTTTTAATTACCCTTTTACATTGCCTGTCCTGGCATGACACTTTTACAATTTGGGGAATAATGAATGACGACACTGATTTTCGTCTTCATTCATTATTCCTATGGTTACCCTTCTCGCGTTGTCCGTCTACTACCTGATGAGTCATCCCATCAGGCGGTCAAATTTCTAGAAAGGGTCAAAAGTGAAAGAATTTACACAACAAGGAAGACTCTTCACTTTCGCGCATTCTTTCGCTCCAGATTCCATTCTGGAGTTGTGCATTATGTTCGGCCCAACTCGAAATTCTATCGAATGTAAATGATCTGCATTATCTTGTCTATGGTGATGATGATGATCTGGTATTTTATCCTAGCTGGACCCCCGTCTGATTCCAACCTGTTTCCAAAAATATACCGTATTCCATGCTTGGATCTTCCCATTTCATACCGGGATCTAGCCTCGAAATGCGTCAAGCCTGGACACTTACCTGATTCCAGGCTAGAGATGCACATTATACAGGGATACATTCCGGATTAAAATACCACAGTGAACTCGTATCACTCGATACCAACGACGATGAAAACATCGAATGACTATTCCCTCCCCACCAGTTCAAGACCGATTCACTTCCTCCGATGGAAAATCCAGTGAGAACTAATTATTGATTCCTCGCTAATTACAACAAATTTTTCGATTTCCTGAAGATCGGTAAGTTTACAAAGTAAAACGAACTTCATTCTTCGGAACACAGTTCCTTTCCGGAGTTTTGAGTGTCTCGTATCAATTGCACACATAAAAAAAATCTGTTATTTCTTATCCCGTCACTGTTTTGACAGAATCATTCTATCGGTCGATTCTGTCATATATGATAGATGTATCTTTCGGTCTGATAGATGCATCTGTCGATACAAAGGTTTTTTTTCTGAAAATCGACAGAATCAATCTGTCGCTCTGATCAAACTGCCTCCTGATCGGGACGGTGCCTGCCGATTTGAATGAGTGGGACGATGCAAATGGAGATTATTGTCTCTTCTCATTCCCCACTCTCTAGCTCGCATTGTTCCAATTTTCAGAGGGTATAAAATGCCCAGGGAACATTTATTTCCTGTGATCGTTTCATTTGTTTCCCAGTGGAAAAAGAGGGAGGGGGAATTTACCCCACGGATAAAGTCCTCCCTCTATGAGAAGCCCTAACCGAGCTTCTGCCAATGCAGTAGAAACCACAGACCCGAAGGGATTTGGGGACGTGGGGAGTACACTTCACTTCTACAGTAGCCTCCACCTACTCCATCTGTAATTGCATGATTGAATGAATCTGTCATTTTTGCACTCACTGAAAATCGACAGAATGATACTATCAAATGCGACAGAATGAATCTTCCGAAAAGGTGACAGATTAATCTGTGATAGCAGACCTGACAGAATATTCTGTCAGTGCAATCTGTCTTATATTACAGATTTTTGTGTGTGAGTGGAGGAAGTGAATCGGTCTTGAACTGGTGGGGAAGGAATAGTCATTCGATGTTTTCATCGTCGTTGGTATCGAGTGATACGAGTTCACTGTGGTATTTTAATCCGGAATGTATCCCTGTATAATGTGCATCTCTAGCCTGGAATCAGGTAAGTGTCCAGGCTTGACGCATTTCGAGGCTGGATCCCGGTATGAAATGGGAAGATCCAAGCATGGAATACGGTATATTTTTGGAAACAGGTTGGAATCAGACGGGGTCCAGCTAGGATAAAATACCAGATCATCATCATCACCATAGACAAGATAATGCAGATCATTTACATTCGATAGAATTTCGAGTTGGGCCGAACATAATGCACAACTCCAGAATGGAATCTGGAGCGAAAGAATGCGCGAAAGTGAAGAGTCTTCCTGTTGTGTAAATTCTTTCACTTTTGACCCCTTTCTAGAAATTTGACCGCCTGATGGGATGACGCATCAGGTAGTAGACGGACAACGCGAGAAGGGTAACCATAGGAATAATGAATGAAGACGAAAATCAGTGTCGTCATTCATTATTCCCCAAATTGTAAAAGTGTCATGCCAGGACAGGCAATGTAAAAGGGTAATTAAAAAGTGAAAAAAACCACTCCCACATCAAGATTGACTCTACAATTCAGAAAACAAGCAACGAAAAATGAGCAAAACAAAAATTCGTGGAGCGGAACCGAACCCACGCCCTCACTCCCTTCCCCATCCCACCGCCTTAGACCACTCGGCCACCGCTGTAGTTGGAAACAGTGCATTATCTCGTTCTTATGAGGCGTGGAAAACTGCTATCTCGCTTCCCAGGCGAGTTTCGCAGCTTTTGAGAACGGTTTTGAGATACTCTATAGACATGTATGGTACCATGGTAAAATCAAAAAGATCGGGATATGTAAGTTCAGGTCACTCCCATGTCAGATTGAATTTAGATTGATTCCAATACCACTTTTTGGACTCGAAATTATAGATTTTCGTGATAAGTTGGCCATTTTTCGAGCCGCTGCCCATAGTTTTTATGCATACGTGGTAGCCTGGCACCATATGCAGCTATATTGACTTTTTTATACAATTTTTTTTCTTTCCGATACAAACTTTTCCTTTACATAATATTCATACGCGGGCAGCACTTATTCGAGGCCTTTTGCACACAGCCCCCGATTTACGACTGCGTTTGCAAATAGCCCCGATCTACTGTAAACCGCGAATTAAAAAATTCTACCTATTCTACCGTAACCCGTCAAATCAATTTTTTCCTGCGCATAATAATCGATTATATTTATTCGACAAAATCGCAGGAAATATTCACGTTATGGAATCAATAGTCCGCGTGCCAAATCACGCCACGAAAGAAATGTAAAAATAGGCGAAATAATCAGCTAAAATACAAAAATCCGCCTCCTAAAAAAAGAGATAGCAAGACCCGTAAAAGAGATACTAAGAGCCGGCACATCCGTATGAGCGAGGGAGAGAGAGAAGTGAGCGTATAAGAGAGAAGGGAATGAACCCAATAACCCGCGCATGGAGAGCAACGAAAATCTCGAGGATTTCTCTCATGTGCTCGATGGCCCCACATACAAGAAACGACGTCGCCTCTTCTATTGATCAAATAATTGTCGAATAAACTTGTTGCAAATAAATAGTAAAGTTAAACAACAAAAATAATTTTAGAAAAGAAACACATGAAAGAAAAATACTTAATAATTTAGTAAATTAAAAGTTTACCCAAGATGCGCTCCAACTCTAAAACTGACTGTTAATCGATAAAACAGAGCCCCCGTTAGTCACTGTCGAGCTTTATAAATTCGACTTGTTCTCCATCCAGCTATGCGCTTAAACGCTCATTCTAATTGTTCCTATTTTTTGAAATAAATGCCCCCGACGAAAATAAGCCTTTTAGGTGAATAAAACAGTTGGGGGCTGATTTCTCCTCCAATACGAACTCTTTATGCCTGTTTGTATAGGGTAATTACTCCTCCCAAAAGGCCATCTACTAAGCAGATTGGCGAACGACTATCTAGCGTGCTAGAAAAAAGTATATAAGTTGAATATTGCATAACAGGGAAGAAAAAATGATGCCCGCCCGAACGAACTACCGTAGTTACGTTAAGGCGGACTGGCGTCGTCTTACCTTCCCGCATGCTCGTTTTTTTCGTTTCTCTCCACTTTTCTCAATTTTGACTTTTGCACACAGCCTCCGAAAAATCCCATCACCCATTTGCACATAGCCCCTGGCCCCTGCTGCCCATGTATTATTAATATTTATTTACCATATTAGTACAAATTCATCAACATGCTTGAATGACCATATAAAAGAACAAATATTTAATTTGGCGACTGTGGTTTTTGATTTTTTTTTCATAAAACTTTGTTTTCGAAAATGCGTCCATTTTTCTCACATATAACTCAGACATCCGGTACTCTATCGAATCCTGGAGCAGGTCAAATTGTTTGAAGAGTTTCGTTGATTAATTTTGCTGTTGATAGTATTCAAATCTAACGATGATTTGACCTCGAAAAAATAGAAAACTCAAAAGTGCTCAAATTTCTCAAAAAAAAAATTAAATCTGAGGATATTTGAAACGGTTCCAGTGAAATATTGCCCACATTCATTTTCATATACCTAAAGAAGAACTACTCCTATGAGAAAGTTTATAGCCATTTAGATTTGTTCGAGATCCTTGTTGGTTCTAAAGAGCGGGAAACGAACCTGTGTAGCTCGGATTGCTAGTCAAGCGCGCTACCGATTTGGCCATGAAATTAGCGCATTATGTGTATAACATTTTGAAATGTATTCTGATCTTTTATCTGATCTATACGCAAAAGGATCTGGGAAGAAAGAGCGATTTTGAAAAGATTTATAAGAACAATACGAAAAAAACGCAAGGAGAAAAAATACGCAAGGAGAAAAAAGCATCACCCAGACAGATTTCATTTTCATAATAGTGCCGTAACTAAAGTACACCACCTCACTTTTTTCGATCAAAACTGCCTTTCACGTACGTCAATTTTCTTTTTTTTAATCATGGTTCGGTGTTTTGCGGACAATATGAGAAAATAAAATGCATCACACACCAATGACGTTTGTTCCCGAAAGTCCCAAATTATGTCTGGTTTTAATGGGTTTAGGGTGAAAAATCTAACCCGATAATAATCAGGACTAGGGTTGGCTAAACGATTGCGGCTTTGCGGAATGCAATAGGCTCCGCCCACAATTGCATTACGCAATTCTGAGGGAAATCTATTCGGCGCCGCAATTAATTGCATTACGCAATTCGGGGTGGAGGGGGGGGGGTGGAATTCTTCGGTGCCGAATAGAGTTTCCAATCAAAGACCAGCATTCAAACGCGATTTTTGTGTGTTTTCGTTCACTTCAAATTCCTGATTGAAAGTGAAATAATCTTGGTAAAGTGGAATAGTCCCTCTCGATTGTCTCGATTGGCGATTGTCGATTGCCCTATGTTACTGGTATGTCAATAGAGATTCTTTAGACGGTGGAATTTTGTTATTCTCTCCTCAATGGATGAATAATTTGTCACTTAGTTCTTTTCATCACAGCGCAGTAAAGGTGGAAAATCAAACAGCTCTTCTGCGAGGTTAATCATAAGACGCGACCCTGCTCTTGGGAAGGTTTTCTCATTCACACCTATAGGTATAGGTGATATATCAATAAGGAATTTGAAGTGAACGAAAGAAATCCACGAAAAATCGCATTTGAGAATTGGTCTGTGATCGGAAAATCTATTTGGCGCCGAATAGATCCCTCCTCCCGAATTGCGTAATGCAATTAATTGCGGCGCCGAATAGATTTCCCTCATAATTGCGTCATGCAATTGTGGGCGGAGCCTATTGCCTTCCGCAAAGGAGAGCGGGAGGAATTGCATTACGCAAAAGCCGAATAGCCAACACTAATCAGGACATATGAGGGAATGTACAGACTGTAAGAAAAAATTGTTTTTTTTGCAAATTATTTTTGAATTAACAAATCAATACGTACTCGGGAAGGACTGGGTCATGAGCGTAAATCCAATCCACGACATCACTTCGTACGTGTAGTTAGGGCACGAGACGTAGTTAAACAGCAGCGATCTGAGCATTTCAATATTTAATTAATCAGTAATGATAATTGACAGCATTTATTGATATCGAATTATTCCAAATTCAAAGATTGCAGTGTGAGAAGCTCGTGAAACAAAATTGTTCACGGTGCTCCTATTCCCCCCTGTACCGAATCTGGAGGAGGCTACCGTGCTTCCCCTGGGCCAAACCTGGAACAGACTACCGAGCTTCCCCTGGACCAAACCTGCACCCAGAATTATGCATTGAGCGTTGTGTACGCATAGAGCGTTGTGTATTTAACCTCAATACATCCCTGCTAGTTGATTAATAATATCCTATAAAAAAGTCACTTCTGCCAAAGCGAACTATTATAATAAAAAACATGAAGGTTTTTAAAAAAAAATAGTAGTACCACGGCGACATATCACAGATATTCTGTAGCGATGTAGGAAAGTGAGAAGTTTCTGCAGCATAATAATATTTCATGATTTCAATGTAACTTAAATAGCACATTCATCAAATAGAGTTTAGAAATCTTTTTCGTATACTTCATTTTTAAACATTTGCATATCATCTATTTTCTACAGAGGGGCTATAAAGTTCTGGCCCGATATTGGTTTGCATAACTATCCGCCAAAACAAGTTCTAATAAAAAGGGTTATAGAACATTATAGGAAGTCTCGGGTTGTCCACACGACGGTACTTGGCTAGGTCCCTGCTATCATGGAGCGCCCACATAGTATTATTATTATAAATGCACCTGGTGTTGTTCTACCGTATTATCCCGTTCCGCGCATAGCCACCGAGGTCAGTGGGGTGAAACAACACAAAGGCGCACACCACTATTATTTAGTTTTCGTATTTTTGTCTAATTTAACAAGAAACGGAGCCGTGAAATATCTTTCTGTGTTTTCACTGAATTAACTTCTTCTCTGCTCGTATAATTTTATATATGTATTAAATTAAAAATTGATGTTTGAACTCTTGGAGTGGGCATAACTTCAATCAAAAAGAAATTTTGATCTTTCCCACCGGACAGTACTGTCTTTAGATGCAAGAACATGGACACTACTAGGGAATATCCTAGACTTGGAATACCTCGAGCTGATGAAAAAAAAATGAAATGGGACATGCGCTACCCGCGTTCCGATACTCAATCATAAATTTGAGTCATCGCCACTGGAGTTGGCCTACCACACTCTAGGATAATGTGGGGTTGTATGATAGACACGATACAGTACTTACAATTAGTCACTTACAATTAGTCACCTGGTGTTGTTCTACCGTATTATCCCGTTCCGCGCATAGCCACCGAGGTCAGTGGGGTGAAACAACACAAAGGCGCACACCACTATTATTTAGTTTTCGTATTTTTGTCTAATTTAACAAGAAACGGAGCCGTGAAATATCTTTCTGTGTTTTCACTGAATTAACTTCTTCTCTGCTCGTATAATTTTATATATGTATTAAATTAAAAATTGATGTTTGAACTCTTGGAGTGGGCATAACTTCAATCAAAAAGAAATTTTGATCTTTCCCACCGGACAGTACTGTCTTTAGATGCAAGAACATGGACACTACTAGGGAATATCCTAGACTTGGAATACCTCGAGCTGATGAAAAAAAAATGAAATGGGATATGCGCTACCCGCGTTCCGATACTCAATCATAAATTTGAGTCATCGCCACTGGAGTTGGCCTACCACACTCTAGGATAATGTGGGGTTGTATGATAGACACGATACAGTACTTACAATTAGTCATGTACCCGACACAAAGCAACAGAGGTTGGCCCAGAGCCGTCCAGGATACTGTAGGGGAGTAGGGTAGACATGATACTGTGTATCTGATACAACGCGTGATGCCGTCTGAGGTCAACGGGTGTTCCATGAGCAAAATAAATATGTCTATCGTCATCCGCATCCTCGATAATCTCAAATCGCAGAGTTTCAGAAAATTGACCTTTTTCGCTGTGCCGGTCCTTGCTCGATTCTATCGCGAACGCCCTTATATGACGCTGTTTACGTTAGGATCAACAGGGGTCTGGAACAGGTCAAAAATCGAAATCGCTCAAAACTTGGTCCTATTGATAACTTTTGACGCTGAACACGCTGGTGCTATCGATTTCGCAATCGGACCCCTCTGGGCGCCGCTATGGCGCTCGCCGCGCCACTTTGGCGCCAAATTTGTATTTCGAATAAAACTCGCTTCGGGATGCCCGTGGAGGCACGAATTCTCACGTATACCGATAGAATTTGAAGCTTTATCTAATGGCGTTGTCAGATTCTCGATATCGATTTTGGCTCCAGCGAAAATATCAATTGTTGAAAGAGGGATTTATGTGGGGCAAGTTGTAGTGCATTCGAACGAGCACCTCACGCTGATTATTTTTCTATGTTGAACTAATGATTTGACCCCTGCACGGCCAAGTTATGCCAGTTTGAGTACATTCTCACGCGCGCGGAACGCGTTTACAGACGCGGCAGCAGCATGGTCGATGCGGCAGTGACTTAGAACTCAACTCCGAAGGTCATTGGTTCGAAGTCTATCGGTTGCCAATGATTTTTGCCGAAATGTTTTTCCTCGAAAATATCACCCTTTCAAGATTTTCGAAAAAGTGATAATTGTGGCAGAGGTCGATTTTTCGAAGAAAAAAAATCGGCAAAAATCATTGGCAACAGATAGGATTCGAACCAATGACCTTCGGCGTTGAGATCTAAGTCACTACCGCATCGACCATGCTGCTGCCGCGTCTGTAAACGCGTTCCGCGCGCGTGAGAATGCACTCAACCTGGCATAACTTGGCCGTGCAGGGGTCAAATTCTTAGTTCAACATAGAAAAATGATCAGCAGGAACTGCTCTTTCCGATAAGCTATGTCTCGACGAGTACTTCCTCCTAGATCAAAAGTTGATGTTTTCAGGTGAGTGAAAAATGATATCAACAAACGGACAACGCCATGAAAAAGAGCGTCAAATTCTGCTGATATACGCGAGATTCATTCGAATTATATTGAAAAATTACATTGAAAGCGATTACATGAAAATGTATTTTTCTGTATCACTATTTCACAAAACGCGTCTCCGCGGAAAAATGCATATTCCGCTGGCGATAGACCATGACAAATTTTAGAGACACACCATGGTATAGAAACAGAGATAAATAATAAGAATGCATGCTTTCCGTTTCCGGAATCTTTCCGCTTTCAAGCCGGTATCAAAGATAAAATTTGATTATATTACTGCTGAAGCCGGCCAGAGCCGAACATCGCCGATTTGCATTGCGGTTTCCACCATCCGTTTTCGTTTTGTCAACCCTATCCCACACCCTCTAAGAAGATCTGTGATATGGCATATAACGCAAATTTCGTAGTATCAGGCACGTTTTTTGCAAGTATCTCACAGGGGATTTCCGTCGGGACGAGGAATCTTTCTCTCGCGAGTTCCGGCAGGACGCAAGTTGCGCTGCAAGATGTGGATCGAGAGGTTGCCTGCAATGATTCGATATTAATCAAAGAACAGTAAATGCGCACTTCAATATAAAAGCAAACCGAATTCAGCGACGCAAAATAATCCGAGGCCGAGATAGATCTGGAGAGAGCCGAAGATCGGGTCAGAGTACCTACAATCATCGGAAATTCGAGAATGATAAAATGAAAACGAGCCATGCCATATGGGCAAGGGTTATTTTTTAAATTTTTTTTTAGGAATTTCGAAGATTCTCGAGTTGTGGACCGTCCACACTAATATTATTTTCCAAAATGTAGTTAGAATTCGGACATTAGCTGCGCAATTTTCTCGCACGCTTGCGGACCCCCACTCAATTCGAATATCTAGCCCAACATTGACAATTAAATGAACTAAACTGCATCTCCCTTAATATTTTGTAAACGTCCCCCCCAATTCACATGATGGCTCGGTAGAGGAGTGTTCGCAGTGCAGTGCGAAACGAAAAATAGTTCACCCAAATTGGAAAACCTAGCAGAAGCTGTTTTCGGCACCGTAATTCAGAAAAGGTGGGAAAAGAAGAGAAACTCAACTTCGAATATCAATTGATATAGCATTGCATATATTCCATGCAGAGTAAGAACTCCAACCGTTCATTATTTGTAGTTATGAGGGATCAAGATTGTCGCCACACCAGTGTTGAGGTACCCCATCGGCTCCGAGGCGGCACCCCGATCCCAGAAAAAAGAAAGTGCCCGTAAAAGCTTAAATTTTGCCAAATTGAAAATTTCACGGTGCCACAATTCCTAATCTCGTCGAGCACTACACTCCTCAACAAAAGTCGGTCGAAAAATAATACGAATGAAGATCATAGGAATTAAAGGTAACCCGATCCGAGGGGAGCACTCATCACTGCACCACATTTTCTGACACTACTCTGCAGGTAGATGCGTAATTAACCCCTGTGTCTCCAACGATTTTCCGAAACTTACTTAGGATGGTTAACGAAGTAGGCGATGAAAGCAGCGAAGCCCCAGTAATATCCGCAATTCTACAAAGAGTTACAACTGAACAATGGAAAAAGAAAGCTCGAGTATTCTTCATTATTCAAACGACAATAGTCGCAAACTACCTGGTCCCCAGTTTCATAAAAAAATACATCGTTTGCATATTATGTTTTGAAAATATGCAAATGCAATCGCCTGACTCTCTATTGAGTGGATTTCTTTGCAGCATACCTTGAACAGGTTGAATAGGGGCATGGTCGAGTTGGAGAAGCGATGGATGAACAAGGTTTCGAAAATACGCTTCGCGTAGTGGAAAGACCACGCGAGAAAGGCGAGGTACACTGCCGGCTTCACGGGCGTCAGAGAAGCAGCTAAAGGAAATTGTGATTGCGTCGTCTCTAAGCAGTAACATTATCACGAATCTGATACTTGTATCATCAATACATCATCACTAGGAGACGCCACCTTTAATTTATTTTCCACATCGTTGCCAATTAATAACATTTAGTTATAGCGAAGTCACAGAGTGTGGGTATCCAGTGGTAGAATAATAGCTCTAAACGTTCGTCGAAACCTACTTAAGGAGTTCGAGTAGAAGCTTGCAAAATAGAACCTAGATAATATAAATATCCTTCGTGTTGTTCCGATGAAAAAATCAGCACAAATGATCATTTCAATAATCGACAAAAATTCCACAATTAGTATCATTCGCTAGCGCAAGATCACACGAATTCATTGCGGCTAAGAACAAGAAAAAAATTAACCTGTGCGATGAGTAAATTCAAGGAATGCTAAAGCAGGCTGTTTATACTGTTCCACGTTCGTATAAAAGTATAAATGCAATATCTGCATACGATTTTAGACCGCACTTGAAAATAAAAACCTGACGCAAATGAATCAAACTTGCCACTGTCTGAGAAAAATATTACGGTAGTGTAAAAACGTGACTTAATGGTACAAGTCTCATTCGGAAACAGGGCCGATCTTGAATTGAGCGTTCAACTTAGAACAGCCATAGAAAGCTGACGACTAGAGGAATCAAACCAGCCAAAGACCACAAGGTTTTCCATCCTAGAAATGTTGCAGTGAAAGTAATAAAATCGATCGAAGTTACTTTTAGAATCATTAATTGACTAACCTATGTGATGCATATATTATGCCAATTGTACTCTGTCAAATTGTACCGATTTTAACATCATCTCACAATCTCTCTTGCGTCCTCCAACTGACAAAGAGCTTTCTCTTCTACACACTCCCAATATAATTGCTCTCGAATCGTCTATCACTCGCTTATCATCCCTTGTCCATCAACCATTATCTCCAGTGATCAACATGAACGAGAGACTCTGACCCCATTTCTTCCCGTGCTCATGTCACTGCTACGATATAAGCCCCTATGTGCGCAAGCAAGAACATCATATAAAATAGATAGAGAAAAAAAGAAATCAGCATTGGAAATTGTAATTAGTATTGTCATTCCAGCTTTGCCATATTATCCGTGTTTTCACAATTCATAAAAAAATGGCAGATACCGGTACGATTATAATCATAGGTCAAATGGGGTTCTCGCTGGCATTTCGAGCAGAAATGTGTCAAATAGAGCGCCAAAGAGAATATCGCCCAATTTTCGACAAACTTGCCAAAATTGTTGTCAGCAATGTATGCCACAATCAAAAACATCGTTTGCCGAAATGGTCTGGACAAGGGATGTGCTTTTTTTAAGTTTTTTTTTTGTTTTTTTTTTTTTTAAGTTTTTTTTTTATTTTTTTCGACGAGATTCTTTAAAATTTAATTTTTTTTAATCCGTGTATACCTGATCCGTAGATCAGCGATGGTCGAGCGTAGAAGATGGGGTAGATGAAGAGTGGACCGGCGTACTCCAGCAGGAACACCGTCTTCCACGCGATCTGCGGCCCGAGGTCCCTGGGCACCGAGGAATATTAATCGATAAATCAAAATTTATCATCGATAAATAGTTCATAGGAGAATATGCTAACTTCTATTAAATAAATGAGAATTCGAAATTGAGCATACAGAAATCTGGTACAGCTGAATCCAATTGGATAAACTATATTTCTCAATTGAAAGAGAATCTCACTTGATGAACAGCTGGGCGTTGCTTGCAGAGAGACCGAGATCCTCGAGAGTCTGCAATGAATATTCGATTAAGTAATACATGATCGAATAATTGAAATAAAATAACGAAAGTTGGAAGATTGTATTTGCCGTTCGTCTGAAACAATTCATAATTGGAAAATGATTGCAAACGCACCTTCTCATTGGGAATATTCTTGCCCTTGGCCTCCGTACGGAGGGACTGGCGCTCCACGGTCAGGTGTAGCTCTGAAATTAGCGCAGGAATTAAAATTATTTTTTAATTAAGTATATTTAACATACACTAGAAAGGTGCGGCAACAAGCACAAAAATATTCGAATGCAAGAAATGCTTTATTGCAATAAGATAGCGGTATGTAGCGGGGATGAAAGAGTGGAGAGAGATCAGGAGAGAGAGGGAGATCAGTATTGTGCGTAACTAGTACTTAATTGATAGAACAGTTGAAATTACCATTACTTCGCCATGTTCAAAGCGGTACACTATAAACAAATAGCAAAATCGACTGACTTTTCTGGGCGATTCTCTTCTTAATGGCGAGGATTGTCTCCTTTCCATTCAGATTCTCGAGGAGCAGGATCGATTTGCCCTTGCCGTCGAAGATTTCGAGTCGGAAGCTCATCTTACCCTGTAATTAAATAAATAAAATAATAGGAAAATAAATACAAGTGAGTGAGATCAGCGCATCGCGCGACAAAACGTTCTCGATCCTGAGTAACATTCGATTGCAGGGTGATGGGGTGATAGTGGTGGTGGCAGAGATACGGGGAATAGATAAGAGTAAGACGCAGAAAACCCAGAGATTGAAAACCGACGAGAAGGGATATTGGGAGTGAAAAGAGTAACGCAAAACCAAAAGTTGGAGTGAAACCTTGAAAGCACATAAGAGTATTAGAAAGACTTTCTAGAATTGCCGGTGAAGGAGGGGGGGGGGCGAGCACTTGCGATGGCGAAAGATAAATAACTGAACAGAGGAATGAACAGTGGAACGGGTAGTATACAGAGATAACCGGATTGAGCAACGACCCCAATACGAATGGGAAGGAGGAACGAGGTTCAAACTGCAAACTGAGGCACGCACGCGTCCGTCGCGCGGGTCCGGTAAATAGCGCACGGACGCCGAGCACACCACATATCAAATTCTGCTCGGACTTTTCAACGCGCGATGTGCGCCGGATTTTAGCTGCGCGCGATGTGCGCCGTTGCAACGGCCGTTGTTGTGAAATCCGGCGCACATCGCGCGTTGAAAAGTCCGAGTGGAACTTCTCCGACTTTTCAAAGTAGCCCGTGTGCCCGATTAATCGCGATTTGTGTAGAGTTCGATCTCTCCTGTTTTAAAACGCACGGTGCGTGCATGAACGACGCCCGCGCATACTCCGGTTTTTCAGAGCAGCTTGTGCGCGCGATTTGTGTAGGATTCGACGCGTAGCGCCGCACCCTACACACAACGTTTCACGCGCCGACATTGGCGGGCAAGGAGCGGAGGGTGGCAAAGAAACTAGTAAACACGAGAGAGCGTGTGGAAGTGAGAGAGCGCTAGACACCAGTCTCCGCCCCTTTGTTGTTGTTTACTGTTCGGCCATCCCGGATTTGAAAACCCTGCACATCAATCGTTCAAGCGCAGGTGTCCCTACTTAGGGGGGGCGATGAAACGCTGCTCGGACTTTTCAACGCACGATGATGGGATGGGTGTAGGGTTCGACGCGCGATGCGCCGAACCATACACCCATCCGTCGCGCGTCTTGTGAAATCGGGCGCACATCGCGCGTTCTGTTGAAAGCACGGAGGCTCATGGGGAGTATAAAAACACGGCCATGGAACACCATGGAACCCGAACACGCAAACGCAAAGCGCAATTATCTAGATCCCGTCCGCCCGAGCAGTTACTCCCTGAGTATCATACCGTATGATTTTGTTCAGTTAGCGAGGGTAATAGTAAAGTTCACCGTTCACACCGTTCACCAATCGGCGTTCACCGTTCACTGATTTGCTAAGGCTCAGGCTTACCTAATTAGGCTTAGTCTCGTGAACGCCGATTTGTGAACGGTGAACGTTCACCGCTCCGTGAATTTTACAATTTGCCAGTTAGCGATTCTTTTTAAAAGAGAGTTAGGTCCCAACACGAAAACCCTTTTAGATCAATGTTCCATACGGTGCTTCCTAATTGAGAGTGTGGACCGTCGCTCTTCATTTTTCTTGTGGAGGGTTTTTGAGCCTCCGTGGAAAGGTCCGGAACGGAAATTTTACAAAAGGCGCGCGTCTTGCAGAATCCGGTGCGCAGCTTGCGAAGCTAAAATCCTGCGCACATCGCGCGTTCTGCTGAACGGTCCCGAACGGAAAGTCCAGAATCCAGCGCGCGTCTAGATCGCGCGCACAAGCTGCGCTGAAAAACCGGAGTGAGAACCCGCGGGTTCACCCCGCTACGCGTAGCAGAATGCCAGCACGCAAATCCTCTCATTCCTTCTTGTCTCTCGATCTATCGATTAGATCAGACGAGAGACATTATTTCACTGATCTTTCTCTCTTCTTCACCCCTGTATAATGTCGTGTATGTCACATACAGTATGTGTATACGTACCGTAATTAATGAGCAATTTCATTTTCTTCTGATAACAAAATACGTATCTAAATAAGTAACCTGCTCGTTAGCGGACGTACACGACATTTGTTGCGTGCATCCTTTTCGACGTATACATTGTCGCCTCATTTTACACTTTTCACTTTCCTCACGGAACAATGCATGGCGAAATATTCGCTGCAGGCGCTTGTAATGGAGGATTCAGTTAATGATCCATCCAAAGCCGTCGACAAGAATACGGCTTTCAGTGAGTGTTATTTCTACAGTAGCCGCCAATGTTATGCCGCCTTTGTATTTTCAACTTTATTTCAGCTCAGACTTATCAAATCTACCTAATTTTTTGAGTGCATTAATATTTTACGATCCCGGGTGATATAATATGCACAACGTTTCACGCGAGGACTTTCGCGGGCAAGAGAGCGGAGAGCGGCAGAGAAACTAGTAAACACGAGAGAGCGTGTGAAAGCGAGAGAGCGCTAGACATCAGTCTCCGCCCCTTTGTTGTTGTTTACTGTTCGGCCGCCCCGGATTTGAAAACCCTGCACATCAAAACCGTTCAAACGCAGGAGTCCCTATTTAGGGGGTGATGAAACGCTGTGATATGGTCAAGGTTGTGCGACCACTTGCTGCAAAGTCACTTGTTTGCAGCAAACTCGATTTTTTTTCGTTTTCTGTTTACTACTGAATGTCAGTGAGGCAGGCATGATTCGGGTCGAGGCAGGCATGTCGGCTGGCAAGCGACAGACATGAATCATGTAGAAATAGCTGAATCATGAATCACTGTACGGAACATGTTGAAGAATGTATGACGCTTACGCAAACGGCCTCCTAGCTTCTTCCTAGCTGATTTCTGTCTTCTAGCTGAAGTATCTATGGCCCCTGCCTGCCGTAGCTATACCCCACGAGCACTGAGTAGTGCACATGCATTATGCTAGTATGGACGAAATCCGACTCTCTTTGGAACTTGTAGCATGATAACGTCACTTGTTCTGCACCTGTTTTTGCCACGCAGCAACCGTGCTGTAAACAATTTTCCAAGAAAAAAACGAGGCTTTACTGTACAAATCTTATTCGAGAACAATAACCAGGCCTGGTTTTTCTTCCTAGAATTTTACCGTGAAAATAAGAAAACACGATCGACATTACTTTTTTGGGCTATGCCTGCAACTGCAGTGCGCAGTACAGTAAGAGCTCGATAGATACATGAAGAGTTAATTCAGAAACTCGAAAATGTCCAAGGAGGGCTGGTAGGGATTATCCTCCCTCCAGTGAGACGATGGATAAGCGCAGGGGCATGTAAAATATGGAGCGCGCTGATTACACTAGAAGGGGTTGACATGGGAAGAAAAGAGTGGGGGAGAGTGCATGCAAATCGTGCATACAGGGTAAAGAGCTCGAGTCGAGGGATTTTGAAGCTCAATTAGCGATTTTTCAGCCCTTTGCCCTGATCATCACGTAAACTTATATATATATATATATATATATATATATATATATATATATATATTTATATATATATATATATATATATATATATATATATATATTCTTCTCTCATTTTATCGTTTTCCTCTTTCTATTTGTAACCGCGTTTTCTTTGAACACGCATAATCAATATATATATATACACGCATAAATATATATATATATATATATATATATATATATATATATATATATACGTAAACTTTGTGAGCGCATATCTCTGTCAGTTTACGACCTAGAGTTTTGAAACTTCGGGGATCTCTTATGGTTGAGTGAATTCACGTGAAGCAATCTAGGTGTGTTGCCACTTTACACACGAAAATATTCCCTTCACTCCTTCTTTAACATTCCCCAAGATTTGTCGCGCTTTAATGTAGCCCGGAGTCGGCTACTTAACTCCTTCTTGACCGAACCCGGAGCCAGCTACCGAGCTCCTTCTGGTCCGAACCTGTACCCGGAACTATGCATAGAGCGTAGTGTACGCATAGAGTGTAATGCCCTCTTAGAGCCAGTGTTGGGCTAGAAACCCGATATCGGTCGGCGGCCCGCAAAATATGGATCGGGAGTCCGGAAATTTGAAAATATGGCTAAAATTAAGAAAGTTCAGATATTAGTCAAATGGTGAATGAAATATAATTTTTAATAATATTTTTCGATCTCCTTCGTAAAATGTTTTGCGTCCATAAAGGGGTTGGGAGGAGCATGCAAATTCGATTGGAACTGTGTCTCTAACACACCTTCACTCACCCTGGTCCCTTTCTGGAGGTTGGTAAAGATAACGCACAATTTGCAGCTTGTGGCCGTGCGCCTTCCGACAATGCACCCCCGCACGAGCACCGTCCATAAATTGAAATTGAGCGAACTTCAAGATGCACGCTATAAACAGATCCACTATCGCTTTTCTTGCATTGACCTGTTTGCTTAATTTTTTTCAGGTGTGGCATTGTCGTATTGTACAAATTCTCATTGATTGGATTGGTGTAATTGCATCTTCATAACGATTCTAATTGTTTTCTCTGTTAGCTTTTTGCATAACCAACACTTTATTTTTTGCTATATAATTCTAGTCTCCTTCCTCATTGCCATGTCGAATATATAATATATAACATAAAATATGTGTGTACTGTATAAAGTTTGCATCGTCTTATTGTTGTCTTGTTTAATTCATAGGACACAATACATATTAATGAGCACACAGTATTTCAAAGACAATATATTTTTTTGTGAAATAGATTAATAGAAACATAATAAAATGAAAGAAGCATGCAAAAGAGTCGAAGAAGAATAAAGCAGAAGAAAAATTTGACAAAATACAGTATTACCCGAAAAATCACATACTGATCGCAAACTGATGTTAAATTCATTCAACTAACTTTAAACAGCCAATAACCCTTTCTTTTTTTTCCCTGGAGTTTTTGCGAACCTGCGCTTTTAATCAGCTTAAAAAATGCTCTAGAAATGTGTACTTCATTTTATGTTTACTTCAAAATTGACAAAAATAGAAGGTCCACGAGATGCCCCGAAATCTGGTCAAAATGAGCAGATCTCGGTGCGATCTAGGGTTCCGCTAATTTCGTCAATCTTGAAGCAAACATAAAATGAAATACACATTTCTAGAGTATTTTTTATGCTGATTAAAAGCGCAGGATCGCAAAAACTCCAGGGAAAAAAATGAAAGGGTTATTGGCTGTTTAAAGTTAGTTGAATGAATTTAACATCAGTTTGCGATCAGTATGTGATTTTTCGGGTAATACTGTATTTTGTCAAATTTTTCTTCTGCTTTATTCTTCTTCGACTCTTTTGCGTGCTTCTTTCATTTTATTATGTTTCTATAAAACTATTTCACACAAAAAAAATACATTGTCTTTGAAATACTATGTGCTCATTAATCTGTATTGTGTCCTATGCATTAAACAAGACAACAATAAGACGATGCAAATTTTATATTATGTTATACATATTTATATACACACATATTTTATGTTATATTATATATTCGACATGGCAATGAGGAAGGAGACTAGAATTATATAGCAAAAAATAAAGTGTTGGTTATGCAAAAAGCTAACAGAGATACAATTAGAAGCATTACGAAAGTGTAATTGAACCAATTCAACAGAACATGCGTACAATACGAAGAGGCCACACGTGAAAAAACTGAAGCGAACAGGTCAATACAAGAAAAGCGATAGAGGATGAAAGCTGCGTATAGCGTGCATCTTGAAGTTCATTCAATTTCAATTTATGGACGGTGCTCATGCGGGCTTGCATTGTCGGACGGCGCTCACAAGATGCTGCAAATAATCGTTTCGTAACCGTTCTAAACATCCAGAAAGAGGCCAGGGTGAGAGATTGCATAAAGGTGTGTTCGAGAGAAATTATCGATTTTGCATACTCTTTCACTCTCAACCCCATTCTGGAGGTAAAATATTTGACGAAATAAATCGATTTAAAAAAAAATTCATTCTCAATTTTACCAATATATGCATTGTATTTATTTAACTATTTAAAATTGTATCTGGTCAAATTTTTACATGGATGCTACACATTCCATACATATTTAAAATATTTTTCCTATAAAAGAATAGAACTCTGAAAGTTTCAGAGTTTACTGAAAAAAAATTGAATAGAACTCTGAAATATATATTTAGTTTCAGATTTTTTTTAAATTTTCGATTTCGGTAATTTTTGAAAAAAAATCGTATCTCGAATTAATGGCTTGCATACTTCCTGTAGAATCCAAAATTCTAACCATATTACAGAAGTTTTGAAAAACGGTATGGTAAGAGGAGCACCTATATTATTTATTTGTTTGCATCTCGAAAAAGATGCACCCTAACATATACGATTTTTAAGCTATTTGCCGGAATTTTAAAATCTACTTGTCCGATCTGGAAAAAAAAAATTAAATTTTAGGTTATTGTTCACATCATATTCATTTTAAATTGCAAATATTATTCTGATAATTGAAGTAGTTACTTTAATGTAAATAAGGTATTCAGAGTTTAATTAACCGACTGGGACCGAAAAAAACTAGTTTGGCCGCCTCGGCGGCCCGCAGTCTGAAAAAAGTCCGAGTTTCCAGCCCAACACTGCTTAGAGCGTAGCACATTTTTAAAACCTCACAAGGGAATGGTCACTGGTTACCGTAAAATTGCAAATCGTCACCCAACTGTGGCCCGCTTCCCTAACGTGTCCCATTCGCCACAGGTGGGCCACGATTTGTAATTTTACGGTAACCAGCGACCATTCCCTTGTCAGTACATCACGGCTAGTCAGTGAATTTTTTTCTTCATTTTTTGCAGCTCCTTGCGAATGTGCGGAGTTACACGTTATCGAGGAGGGTCTGCGTAAGGTAGACGACTGTTGCTGGGTGCAGAACGGGCGTGGCGGCGTACGTGTCGAGTGCCGCCAGGAAGACGTGATAGCCGTAACAAATTATGCAAGGGATGAGAATAAGGTCGGCACACTATTCACCTTATCGTTACACTGACAGACCGTAATAATATGAAAGTTTATCATGACAATCAGAAAATTGAGAAGTTAAGAGAGGTATCACCAGAGATTGCAGGTGACTCGGAACAAATTAAGAGAGGTATCACCAGAGATTGCAGGTGACTCGGAACAATTTATTAAGTTTTTTTTAATTTCGATCAAACTTTTATATAAGAGTACCCAGGACGCGAGAAATTTAAATTTCCAGTCCCAGGTCCGAGAGCCGGCTTTTAGGAAATTACCGGCTCCAATGCCGGAATCGTCATAACTCAGCTCAAACTTGACCTAGAACGATGGCGTTAGGCTTAAAATTTGTAGAATAATTTAGAGAACATGTTATGTGTTGAAAACGAGCCTGAAAAACAGAACCGAAAAAAATTCTGATCGAAAAAGTGATTTCGAAAATATTCCAAAAATTGTGTGATATCGAAAATGCCAGAACAAGCAGAATTTTATTTCAAAATATGAAAGAGCTTGTCAAATACTGTCTAGAAAAAAATTAATATAAAATAAAAAGGGGGGGACTCGAGTCGGAAATCACGTTATAATGTGAAAAATCGAGAAAAGTCCGAAAATCGAGTTGATGAAAATCGCTCCAAAAATGTTGTGTTATGTGTCATTGGTAAATAGAAGTTCAGCAAAAATAGTTTCAATTCAAAAACATTTCATTAACAGCTTGCAGCAGCTCACAAATCTGTCTGTTTTCGCTCTTGAGATTTTGTCAAGTGTATTCAATTCCCACTTGTCTATGGGACGGCGACTTGCACTGAAACTATTTTTGCTGAACTTATATTAACCAATGACACATAACACTACATTTTTTGGAGCGATTTTTATCAACTCGATTTTCGGACTTTTCTCGATTTTTCACATTATAACGTGTTTTCCGACTCGGGTCCCCCCTTTTTATTTTTTATTAATTTTTTTCTAGACAGTATTTGACAAGCTCTTTCATATTTTCAAATAAAATTCTGCTTCTTCTGACATTTTGGATATCGCACAATTTTTGGAATATTTTCGAAATCACTTTTTCGATCAGAATTTTTTCGTTTTAGTTTTTCAGGCTCGTTTTCAAAATATAAAACGTTCTCTAAATTATTCCACAAATTTTAAGCCTAACGCCATCGTTCTAAGTCAAGTTTGAGCTGAGTTATGACGATTCCGGCATTGGAGCCGGTAATTTCCTAAAAGCCGGCTCTCGGACATGAGACTGGAAATTTAAATTCCTCACGTCCTGTGTACTCTTATATAAAAATTTGATCGAAATCAAAATACTTTTTCGAAAATTGTTCCGAAAGGGGGGAATTTTGCTGCAATCTCTCGTGATACCTCTCTTAAGGGGTAAGATGAGATCGATTGTGAGTGTGATCATCATGGGGACGACACAGGGATTTTGTAAATATCATAGAAACTAAGATGCTATGAGATTATTTCTTTC
>BTSY01000186.1:0-25626 GCA_036245785.1 Pristionchus fissidentatus
CTGGTGCTGGTGGTGCTGGTGCTGGTGCTGCTGGTGCTGCTGGCGCTGGTGCTGGTGCTGGTGGTGCTGGGTCCAAGCGGCCTGGTGCTGCTGGTGCTGGTGCTGGTACTGGTGGTGCTGGTGGTGCTGGTGCTGGTGTTGCTGGTGCTGGGTCCATGTGGCCTGGTGCTGGTGGTGCTGGTGCTGGTGCTGCTGGTGCTGCTGGCGCTGGTGCTGGTGCTGGTGGTGCTGGGTCCAAGCGGCCTGGTGCTGCTGGTGCTGGTGCTGGTACTGGTGGTGCTGGTGGTGCTGGTGCTGGTGTGGCTGGTGCTGGGTCCATGTGGCCTGGTGCTGGTGCTGCTGGTGCTGGTGGTGCTGGTGCTGGTGCTGCTGGTGCTGGTGGTGCTGGGTCCAAGCGGCCTGGTGCTGCTGGTGCTGGTGCTGGTACTGGTGGTGCTGGTGGTGCTGGTGCTGGTGTTGCTGGTGCTGGGTCCATGTGGCCTGGTGCTGGTGCTGCTGGTGCTGCTGGCGCTGGTGCTGGTGCTGGTGGTGGTGGTGCTGGGTCCAAGCGGCCTGGTGCTGCTGGTGCTGGTGCCTGTACTGGTGGTGCTGGTGGTGCTGGTGCTGGTGTTGCTGGTGCTGGGTCCATGTGGCCTGGTGCTGGTGGTGCTGGTGCTGGTGCTGGTGGTGCTGGGTCCAAGCGGCCTGGTGCTGCTGGTGCTGGTACTGGTACTGGTGGTGCTGGTGGTGCTGGTGCTGGTGTTGCTGGTGCTGGGTCCATGTGGCCTGGTGCTGGTGGTGCTGGTGCTGGTGGTGCTGGTGCTGCTGGCGCTGGTGCTGGTGGTGCAGGGTCCAAGCGGCCTGGTGCTGCTGGTGCTGGTGCTGGTACTGGTGGTGCTGGTGGTGCTGGTGCTGGTGTCGCTGGTGCTGAGTCCATGTGGCCTGGTGCTGGTGGTGCTGGTGCTGGTGCTGGTGCTGGTACTGGTGGTGCTGGTGGTGCTGGTGCTGGTGTGGCTGGTGCTGGGTCCATGTGGCCTGGTGCTGGTGCTGCTGGTGCTGGTGCTGCTGGTGCTGGTGCTGGTGCTGGTGGTGCTGGGTCCAAGCGGCCTGGTGCTGCTGGTGCTGGTGCTGGTACTGGTGGTGCTGGTGGTGCTGGTGCTGGTGTTGCTGGTGCTGGTGTTGCTGGTGCTGGGTCCATGTGGCCTGGTGCTGGTGGTGCTGGTGCTGGTGCTGCTGGTGCTGCTGGCGCTGGTGCTGGTGCTGGTGGTGCTGGGTCCAAGCGGCCTGGTGCTGCTGGTGCTGGTGCTGGTACTGGTGGTGCTGGTGGTGCTGGTGCTGGTGTTGCTGGTGCTGGGTCCATGTGGCCTGGTGCTGGTGGTGCTGGTGCTGGTGCTGCTGGTGCTGCTGGCGCTGGTGCTGGTGCTGGTGGTGCTGGGTCCAAGCGGCCTGGTGCTGCTGGTGCTGGTGCTGGTACTGGTGGTGCTGGTGGTGCTGGTGCTGGTGTGGCTGGTGCTGGGTCCATGTGGCCTGGTGCTGGTGCTGCTGGTGCTGGTGGTGCTGGTGCTGCTGGTGCTGGTGGTGCTGGGTCCAAGCGGCCTGGTGCTGCTGGTGCTGGTGCTGGTACTGGTGGTGCTGGTGGTGCTGGTGCTGGTGTTGCTGGCGCTGGGTCCATGTGGCCTGGTGCTGGTGGTGCTGGTGCTGGTGCTGCTGGTGCTGCTGGCGCTGGTGCTGGTGCTGGTGGTGCTGGGTCCAAGCGGCCTGGTGCTGCTGGTGCTGGTGGTGCTGGTGGTGCTGGTGCTGGTGTTGCTGGTGCTGGGTCCATGTGGCCTGGTGCTGGTGCTGCTGGTGCTGCTGGCGCTGGTGCTGGTGCTGGTGGTGCTGGGTCCAAGCGGCCTGGTGCTGCTGGTGCTGGTGCTGGTACTGGTGGTGCTGGTGGTGCTGGTTCTGTGTTGCTGGTGCTGGGTCCATGTGGCCTGGTGCTGGTGCTGGTGGTGCTGGGTCCAAGCGGCCTGGTGCTGCTGGTGCTGGTGCTGGTACTGGTGGTGCTGGTGGTGCTGGTGCTGGTGTTGCTGGTGCTGGGTCCATGTGGCCTGGTGCTGGTGGTGCTGGTGCTGGTGGTGCTGGTGCTGCTGGCGCTGGTGCTGGTGCTGGTGGTGCTGGGTCCAAGCGGCCTGGTGCTGCTTGGTGCTGGTGCTGGTACTGGTGGTGCTGGTGGTGCTGGTGCTGGTGTCGCTGGTGCTGGGTCCATGTGGTCTGGTGCTGGTGGTGCTGGTGCTGGTGCTGGTGCTGGTACTGGTGGTGCTGGTGGTGCTGGTGCTGGTGTGGCTGGTGCTGGGTCCATGTGGCCTGGTGCTGGTGCTGCTGGTGCTGCTGGCGCTGGTGCCGGTGCTGGTGGTGCTGGGTCCAAGCGGCCTGGTGCTGCTGGTGCTGGTGCTGGTACTGGTGGTGCTGGTGGTGCTGGTGCTGGTGTTGCTGGTGCTGGTGTTGCTGGTGCTGGGTCCATGTGGCCTGGTGCTGGTGGTGCTGGTGCTGGTGCTGCTGGTGCTGCTGGCGCTGGTGCTGGTGCTGGTGGTGCTGGGTCCAAGCGGCCCTGGTGCTGCTGGTGCTGGTGCTGGTACTGGTGGTGCTGGTGGTGCTGGTGCTGGTGTGGCTGGTGCTGGGTCCATGTGGCCTGGTGCTGGTGCTGCTGGTGCTGGTGGTGCTGGTGCTGGTGGTGCTGGTGCTGGTGCTGCTGGTGCTGCTGGCGCTGGTGCTGGTGCTGGTGGTGCTGGGTCCAAGCGGCCTGGTGCTGCTGGTGCTGGTGCTGGTGTGGCTGGTGCTGGGTCAATGTGGCCTGGTGCTGGTGCTGCTGGTGCTGGTGGTGCTGGTGCTGGTGCTGCTGGTGCTGGTGGTGCTGGGTCCAAGCGGCCTGGTGCTGCTGGTGCTGGTGCTGGTGCTGCTGGTGCTGCTGGCGCTGGTGCTGGTGCTGGTGGTGCTGGGTCCAAGCGGCCTGGTGCTGCTGGTGCTGGTGCTGGTACTGGTGGTGCTGGTGGTGCTGGTGCTGGTGTTGCTGGTGCTGAGTCCATGTGGCCTGGTGCTGGTGGTGCTGGTGCTGGTGCTGGTGCTGGTACTGGTGGTGCTGGTGGTGCTGGTGCTGGTGTGGCTGGTGCTGGGTCCATGTGGCCTGGTGCTGGTGCTGCTGGTGCTGGTGCTGCTGGTGCTGGTGCTGGTGCTGGTGGTGCTGGGTCCAAGCGGCCTGGTGCTGCTGGTGCTGGTGCTGGTACTGGTGGTGCTGGTGGTGCTGGTGCTGGTGTTGCTGGTGCTGGTGTTGCTGGTGCTGGGTCCATGTGGCCTGGTGCTGGTGGTGCTGGTGCTGGTGCTGCTGGTGCTGCTGGCGCTGGTGCTGGTGCTGGTGGTGCTGGGTCCAAGCGGCCTGGTGCTGCTGGTGCTGGTGCTTGTACTGGTGGTGCTGGTGGTGCTGGTTCTGGTGTTGCTGGTGCTGGGTCCATGTGGCCTGGTGCTGGTGCTGGTGGTGCTGGGTCCAAGCGGCCTGGTGCTGCTGGTGCTGGTGCTGGTACTGGTGGTGCTGGTGGTGCTGGTGCTGGTGTTGCTGGTGCTGGGTCCATGTGGCCTGGTGCTGGTGGTGCTGGTGCTGGTGGTGCTGGTGCTGCTGGCGCTGGTGCTGGTGCTGGTGGTGCTGGGTCCAAGCGGCCTGGTGCTGCTGGTGCTGGTGCTGGTACTGGTGGTGCTGGTGGTGCTGGTGCTGGTGTCGCTGGTGCTGGGTCCATGTGGCCTGGTGCTGGTGGTGCTGGTGCTGGTGCTGCTGGTGCTGCTGGCGCTGGTGCTGGTGCTGGTGGTGCTGGGTCCAAGCGGCCTGGTGCTGCTGGTGCTGGTGCTGGTACTGGTGGTGCTGGTGGTGCTGGTGCTGGTGTGGCTGGTGCTGGGTCCATGTGGCCTGGTGCTGGTGCTGCTGGTGCTGGTGGTGCTGGTGCTGGTGCTGCTGGTGCTGGTGGTGCTGGGTCCAAGCGGCCTGGTGCTGCTGGTGCTGGTGCTGGTACTGGTGGTGCTGGTGGTGCTGGTGCTGGTGTTGCTGGCGCTGGGTCCATGTGGCCTGGTGCTGGTGGTGCTGGTGCTGGTGCTGCTGGTGCTGCTGGCGCTGGTGCTGGTGCTGGTGGTGCTGGGTCCAAGCGGCCTGGTGCTGCTGGTGCTGGTGGTGCTGGTGGTGCTGGTGCTGGTGTTGCTGGTGCTCGGGTCCATGTGGCCTGGTGCTGGTGCTGCTGGTGCTGCTGGCGCTGGTGCTGGTGCTGGTGGTGCTGGGTCCAAGTGGCCTGGTGCTGCTGGTGCTGGTGCTGGTACTGGTGGTGCTGGTGGTGCTGGTTCTGGTGTTGCTGGTGCTGGGTCCATGTGGCCTGGTGCTGGTGCTGGTGGTGCTGGGTCCAAGCGGCCTGGTGCTGCTGGTGCTGGTGCTGGTACTGGTGGTGCTGGTGGTGCTGGTGCTGGTGTTGCTGGTGCTGGGTCCATGTGGCCTGGTGCTGGTGGTGCTGGTGCTGGTGGTGCTGGTGCTGCTGGCGCTGGTGCTGGTGCTGGTGGTGCTGGGTCCAAGCGGCCTGGTGCTGCTGGTGCTGGTGCTGGTACTGGTGGTGCTGGTGGTGCTGGTGCTGGTGTCGCTGGTGCTGGGTCCATGTGGCCTGGTGCTGCTGGTGCTGGTGCTGATACTGGTGGTGCTGGTGGTGCTGGTGCTGGTGTGGCTGGTGCTGGGTCCATGTGGCCTGGTGCTGGTGCTGCTGGTGCTGGTGGTGCTGGTGCTGGTGCTGGTGCTGGTGGTGCTGGGTCCAAGCGGCCTGGTGCTGCTGGTGCTGGTGCTGGTACTGGTGGTGCTGGTGGTGCTGGTGCTGGTGTGGCTGGTGCTGGGTCCATGTGGCCTGGTGCTGGTGCTGCTGGTGCTGCTGGCGCCGGTGCTGGTGCTGGTGGTGCTGGGTCCAAGCGGCCTGGTGCTGCTGGTGCTGGTGCTGGTACTGGTGGTGCTGGTGGTGCTGGTGCTGGTGTTGCTGGTGCTGGTGTTGCTGGTGCTGGGTCCATGTGGCCTGGTGCTGGTGGTGCTGGTGCTGGTGCTGCTGGTGCTGCTGGCGCTGGTGCTGGTGCTGGTGGTGCTGGGTCCAAGCGGCCTGGTGCTGCTGGTGCTGGTGCTGGTACTGGTGGTGCTGGTGGTGCTGGTGCTGGTGTGGCTGGTGCTGGGTCCATGTGGCCTGGTGCTGGTGCTGCTGGTGCTGGTGGTGCTGGTGCTGGTGCTGGTGCTGGTGGTGCTGGGTCCAAGCGGTCTGGTGCTGCTGGTGCTGGTGCTGGTACTGGTGGTGCTGGTGGTGCTGGTGCTGGTGTGGCTGGTGCTGGGTCCATGTGGCCTGGTGCTGGTGCTGCTGGTGCTGCTGGCGCTGGTGCTGGGTCCATGTGGCCTGGTGCTGCTGGTGCTGGTGCTGGTACTGGTGGTGCTGGTGGTGCTGGTGCTGGTGTGGCTGGTGCTGGGTCCATGTGGCCTGGTGCTGGTGCTGCTGGTGCTGGTGCTGGTGGTGCTGGGTCCAAGCGGCCTGGTGCTGCTGGTGCTGGTGCTGGTGCTGCTGGTGCTGGTGCTGCTGGTGCTGCTGGCGCTGGTGCTGGTGCTGGTGGTGCTGGGTCCAAGCGGCCTGGTGCTGCTGGTGCTGGTGCTGGTCTGGCTGGTGCTGGGTCCATGTGGCCTGGTGCTGGTACTGGTGGTGCTGGTGGTGCTGGTGCTGGTGTTGCTGGCGCTGGGTCCATGTGGCCTGGTGCTGGTGGTGCTGGTGCTGGTGCTGCTGGTGCTGCTGGCGCTGGTGCTGGTGCTGGTGGTGCTGGGTCCAAGCGGCCTGGTGCTGCTGGTGCTGGTGGTGCTGGTGGTGCTGGTGCTGGTGTTGCTGGTGCTGGGTCCATGTGGCCTGGTGCTGGTGCTGCTGGTGCTGCTGGCGCTGGTGCTGGTGCTGGTGGTGCTGGGTCCAAGTGGGCCTGGTGCTGCTGGTGCTGGTGCTGGTACTGGTGGTGCTGGTGGTGCTGGTTCTGGTGTTGCTGGTGCTGGGTCCATGTGGCCTGGTGCTGGTGCTGGTGGTGCTGGGTCCAAGCGGCCTGGTGCTGCTGGTGCTGGTGCTGGTACTGGTGGTGCTGGTGGTGCTGGTGCTGGTGTTGCTGGTGCTGGGTCCATGTGGCCTGGTGCTGGTGGTGCTGGTGCTGGTGGTGCTGGTGCTGCTGGCGCTGGTGCTGGTGCTGGTGGTGCTGGGTCCAAGCGGCCTGGTGCTGCTGGTGCTGGTGCTGGTACTGGTGGTGCTGGTGGTGCTGGTGCTGGTGTCGCTGGTGCTGGGTCCATGTGGCCTGGTGCTGCTGGTGCTGGTGCTGATACTGGTGGTGCTGGTGGTGCTGGTGCTGGTGTGGCTGTGCTGGGTCCATGTGGCCTGGTGCTGGTGCTGCTGGTGCTGGTGGTGCTGGTGCTGGTGCTGGTGCTGGTGGTGCTGGGTCCAAGCGGCCTGGTGCTGCTGGTGCTGGTGCTGGTACTGGTGGTGCTGGTGGTGCTGGTGCTGGTGTGGCTGGTGCTGGGTCCATGTGGCCTGGTGCTGGTGCTGCTGGTGCTGCTGGCGCCGGTGCTGGTGCTGGTGGTGCTGGGTCCAAGCGGCCTGGTGCTGCTGGTGCTGGTGCTGGTACTGGTGGTGCTGGTGGTGCTGGTGCTGGTGTTGCTGGTGCTGGTGTTGCTGGTGCTGGGTCCATGTGGCCTGGTGCTGGTGGTGCTGGTGCTGGTGCTGCTGGTGCTGCTGGCGCTGGTGCTGGTGCTGGTGGTGCTGGGTCCAAGCGGCCTGGTGCTGCTGGTGCTGGTGCTGGTACTGGTGGTGCTGGTGGTGCTGGTGCTGGTGTGGCTGGTGCTGGGTCCATGTGGCCTGGTGCTGGTGCTGCTGGTGCTGGTGGTGCTGGTGCTGGTGCTGGTGCTGGTGGTGCTGGGTCCAAGCGGTCTGGTGCTGCTGGTGCTGGTGCTGGTACTGGTGGTGCTGGTGGTGCTGGTGCTGGTGTGGCTGGTGCTGGGTCCATGTGGCCTGGTGCTGGTGCTGCTGGTGCTGCTGGCGCTGGTGCTGGGTCCATGTGGCCTGGTGCTGCTGGTGCTGGTGCTGGTACTGGTGGTGCTGGTGGTGCTGGTGCTGGTGTGGCTGGTGCTGGGTCCATGTGGCCTGGTGCTGGTGCTGCTGGTGCTGGTGCTGGTGGTGCTGGGTCCAAGCGGCCTGGTGCTGCTGGTGCTGGTGCTGGTGCTGCTGGTGCTGGTGCTGCTGGTGCTGCTGGCGCTGGTGCTGGTGCTGGTGGTGCTGGGTCCAAGCGGCCTGGTGCTGCTGGTGCTGGTGCTGGTCTGGCTGGTGCTGGGTCCATGTGGCCTGGTGCTGGTGCTGCTGGTGCTGGTGGTGCTAGTGCTGGTGTTGCTGGCGCTGGGTCCATGTGGCCTGGTGCTGGTGGTGCTGGTGCTGGTGCTGCTGGTGCTGCTGGCGCTGGTGCTGGTGCTGGTGGTGCTGGGTCCAAGCGGCCTGGTGCTGCTGGTGCTGGTGGTGCTGGTGGTGCTGGTGCTGGTGTTGCTGGTGCTGGGTCCATGTGGCCTGGTGCTGGTGCTGCTGGTGCTGCTGGCGCTGGTGCTGGTGCTGGTGGTGCTGGGTCCAAGCGGCCCTGGTGCTGCTGGTGCTGGTGCTGGTACTGGTGGTGCTGGTGGTGCTGGTTCTGGTGTTGCTGGTGCTGGGTCCATGTGGCCTGGTGCTGGTGCTGGTGGTGCTGGGTCCAAGCGGCCTGGTGCTGCTGGTGCTGGTGCTGGTACTGGTGGTGCTGGTGGTGCTGGTGCTGGTGTTGCTGGTGCTGGGTCCATGTGGCCTGGTGCTGGTGGTGCTGGTGCTGGTGGTGCTGGTGCTGCTGGCGCTGGTGCTGGTGCTGGTGGTGCTGGGTCCAAGCGGCCTGGTGCTGCTGGTGCTGGTGCTGGTACTGGTGGTGCTGGTGGTGCTGGTGCTGGTGTCGCTGGTGCTGGGTCCATGTGGCCTGGTGCTGCTGGTGCTGGTGCTGGTACTGGTGGTGCTGGTGGTGCTGGTGCTGGTGTGGCTGGTGCTGGGTCCATGTGGCCTGGTGCTGGTGCTGCTGGTGCTGGTGGTGCTGGTGCTGGTGCTGGTGCTGGTGGTGCTGGGTCCAAGCGGCCTGGTGCTGCTGGTGCTGGTGCTGGTACTGGTGGTGCTGGTGGTGCTGGTGCTGGTGTGGCTGGTGCTGGGTCCATGTGGCCTGGTGCTGGTGCTGCTGGTGCTGCTGGCGCTGGTGCTGGTGCTGGTGGTGCTGGGTCCAAGCGGCCTGGTGCTGCTGGTGCTGGTGCTGGTACTGGTGGTGCTGGTGGTGCTGGTGCTGGTGTTGCTGGTGCTGGTGTTGCTGGTGCTGGGTCCATGTGGCCTGGTGCTGGTGGTGCTGGTGCTGGTGCTGCTGGTGCTGCTGGCGCTGGTGCTGGTGCTGGTGGTGCTGGGTCCAAGCGGCCTGGTGCTGCTGGTGCTGGTGCTGCTGGTGCTGGTGGTGCTGGTGCTGGTGCTGGTGCTGGTGGTGCTGGGTCCAAGCGGCCTGGTGCTGCTGGTGCTGGTGCTGGTACTGGTGGTGCTGGTGGTGCTGGTGCTGGTGTGGCTGGTGCTGGGTCCATGTGGCCTGGTGCTGGTGCTGCTGGTGCTACTGGCGCTGGTGCTGGTGCTGGTGGTGCTGGGTCCAAGCGGCCTGGTGCTGCTGGTGCTGGTGCTGGTACTGGTGGTGCTGGTGGTGCTGGTGCTGGTGTTGCTGGTGCTGGTGTTGCTGGTGCTGGGTCCATGTGGCCTGGTGCTGGTGGTGCTGGTGCTGGTGCTGCTGGTGCTGCTGGCGCTGGTGCTGGTGCTGGTGGTGCTGGGTCCAAGCGGCCTGGTGCTGCTGGTGCTGGTGCTGGTACTGGTGGTGCTGGTGGTGCTGGTGCTGGTGTGGCTGGTGCTGGGTCCATGTGGCCTGGTGCTGGTGCTGCTGGTGCTGGTGGTGCTGGTGCTGGTGCTGCTGGTGCTGGTGCTGCTGGTGCTGCTGGCGCTGGTGCTGGTGCTGGTGGTGCTGGGTCCAAGCGGCCTGGTGCTGCTGGTGCTGGTGCTGGTGTGGCTGGTGCTGGGTCCATGTGGCCTGGTGCTGGTGCTGCTGGTGCTGGTGGTGCTGGTGCTGGTGCTGCTGGTGCTGGTGGTGCTGGGTCCAAGCGGCCTGGTGCTGCTGGTGCTGGTGCTGGTACTGGTGGTGCTGGTGGTGCTGGTGCTGGTGTTGCTGGTGCTGGGTCCATGTGGCCTGGTGCTGGTGGTGCTGGTGCTGGTGCTGCTGGTGCTGCTGGCGCTGGTGCTGGTGCTGGTGGTGCTGGTCCAAGCGGCCTGGTGCTGCTGGTGCTGGTGCTGGTGCTGGTGCTGGTGGTGCTGGTGGTGCTGGTGCTGGTGTTGCTGGTGCTGGGTCCATGTGGCCTGGTGCTGGTGCTGCTGGTGCTGCTGGCGCTGGTGCTGGTGCTGGTGGTGCTGGGTCCAAGCGGCCTGGTGCTGCTGGTGCTGGTGCTGGTACTGGTGGTGCTGGTGGTGCTGGTGCTGGTGTGGCTGGTGCTGGGTCCATGTGGCCTGGTGCTGGTGCTGCTGGTGCTGGTGGTGCTGGTGCTGGTGCTGGTGCTGGTGGTGCTGGGTCCAAGCGGCCTGGTGCTGCTGGTGCTGGTGCTGGTACTGGTGGTGCTGGTGGTGCTGGTGCTGGTGTTGCTGGTGCTGGTGTTGCTGGTGCTGAGTCCATGTGGCCTGGTGCTGGTGGTGCTGGTGCTGGTGCTGGTGCTGGTACTGGTGGTGCTGGTGGTGCTGGTGCTGGTGTGGCTGGTGCTGGGTCCATGTGGCCTGGTGCTGGTGCTGCTGGTGCTGGTGCTGCTGGTGCTGGTGATGGTGCTAGTGGTGCTGGGTCCAAGCGGCCTGGTGCTGCTGGTGCTGGTGCTGGTACTGGTGGTGCTGGTGGTGCTGGTGCTGGTGTTGCTGGTGCTGGTGTTGCTGGTGCTGGGTCCATGTGGCCTGGTGCTGGTGGTGCTGGTGCTGGTGCTGCTGGTGCTGCTGGCGCTGGTGCTGGTGCTGGTGGTGCTGGGTCCAAGCGGCCTGGTGCTGCTGGTGCTGGTGCTGGTACTGGTGGTGCTGGTGGTGCTGGTGCTGGTGTTGCTGGTGCTGGGTCCATGTGGCCTGGTGCTGGTGGTGCTGGTGCTGGTGCTGCTGGTGCTGCTGGCGCTGGTGCTGGTGCTGGTGGTGCTGGGTCCAAGCGGCCTGGTGCTGCTGGTGCTGGTGCTGGTACTGCTGGTGCTGGTGGTGCTGGTGCTGGTGTGGCTGGTGCTGGGTCCATGTGGCCTGGTGCTGGTGCTGCTGGTGCTGGTGGTGCTGGTGCTGGTGCTGCTGGTGCTGGTGGTGCTGGGTCCAAGCGGCCTGGTGCTGCTGGTGCTGGTGCTGGTACTGGTGGTGCTGGTGGTGCTGGTGCTGGTGTTGCTGGCGCTGGGTCCATGTGGCCTGGTGCTGGTGGTGCTGGTGCTGGTGCTGGTGCTGCTGGCGCTGGTGCTGGTGCTGGTGGTGCTGGGTCCAAGCGGCCTGGTGCTGCTGGTGCTGGTGGTGCTGGTGGTGCTGGTGCTGGTGTTGCTGGTGCTGGGTCCATGTGGCCTGGTGCTGGTGCTGCTGGTGCTGCTGGTGCTGCTGGCGCTGGTGCTGGTGCTGGTGGTGCTGGGTCCAAGCGGCCTGGTGCTGCTGGTGCTGGTGCTGGTACTGGTGGTGCTGGTGGTGCTGGTTCTGGTGTTGCTGGTGCTGGGTCCATGTGGCCTGGTGCTGGTGCTGGTGGTGCTGGGTCCAAGCGGCCTGGTGCTGCTGGTGCTGGTGCTGGTACTGGTGGTGCTGGTGGTGCTGGTGCTGGTGTTGCTGGTGCTGGGTCCATGTGGCCTGGTGCTGGTGGTGCTGGTGCTGGTGGTGCTGGTGCTGCTGGCGCTGGTGCTGGTGCTGGTGGTGCTGGGTCCAAGCGGCCTGGTGCTGCTGGTGCTGGTGCTGGTACTGGTGGTGCTGGTGGTGCTGGTGCTGGTGTCGCTGGTGCTGGGTCCATGTGGCCTGGTGCTGCTGGTGCTGGTGCTGGTACTGGTGGTGCTGGTGGTGCTGGTGCTGGTGTGGCTGGTGCTGGGTCCATGTGGCCTGGTGCTGGTGCTGCTGGTGCTGGTGGTGCTGGTGCTGGTGCTGGTGCTGGTGGTGCTGGGTCCAAGCGGCCTGGTGCTGCTGGTGCTGGTGCTGGTACTGGTGGTGCTGGTGGTGCTGGTGCTGGTGTGGCTGGTGCTGGGTCCATGTGGCCTGGTGCTGGTGCTGCTGGTGCTGCTGGCGCTGGTGCTGGTGCTGGGTCCAAGCGGCCTGGTGCTGCTGGTGCTGGTGCTGGTACTGGTGGTGCTGGTGGTGCTGGTGCTGGTGTTGCTGGTGCTGGTGTTGCTGGTGCTGGGTCCATGTGGCCTGGTGCTGGTGGTGCTGGTGCTGGTGCTGCTGGTGCTGCTGGCGCTGGTGCTGGTGCTGGTGGTGCTGGGTCCAAGCGGCCTGGTGCTGCTGGTGCTGGTGGTGCTGGTGCTGGTGCTGCTGGTGCTGGTGCTGCTGGCGCTGGTGCTGGTGCTGGTGGTGCTGGGTCCAAGCGGCCTGGTGCTGCTGGTGCTGGTGTTGGTGTGGCTGGTGCTGGGTCCATGTGGCCTGGTGCTGGTGCTGCTGGTGCTGGTGGTGCTGGTGCTGGTGCTGCTGGTGCTGGTGGTGCTGGGTCCAAGCGGCCTGGTGCTGCTGGTGCTGGTGCTGGTACTGGTGGTGCTGGTGGTGCTGGTGCTGGTGTTGCTGGTGCTGGGTCCATGTGGCCTGGTGCTGGTGGTGCTGGTGCTGGTGCTGCTGGTGCTGCTGGCGCTGGTGCTGGTGCTGGTGGTGCTGGGTCCAAGCGGCCTGGTGCTGCTGGTGCTGGTGCTGGTGCTGGTGCTGGTGGTGCTGGTGGTGCTGGTGCTGGTGTTGCTGGTGCTGGGTCCATGTGGCCTGGTGCTGGTGCTGCTGGTGCTGCTGGCGCTGGTGCTGGTGCTGGTGGTGCTGGGTCCATGTGGCCTGGTGCTGGTGGTGCTGGTGCTGGTGCTGCTGGTGCTGCTGGTGCTGCTGGTGCTGGGTCCAAGCGGCCTGGTGCTGCTGGTGCTGGTGCTGGTACTGGTGGTGCTGGTGGTGCTGGTGCTGGTGTGGCTGGTGCTGGGTCCATGTGGCCTGGTGCTGGTGCTGCTTGTGCTGGTGCTGCTGGTGCTGCTGGCGCTGGTGCTGGTGCTGGTGGTGCTGGGTCCAAGCGGCCTGGTGCTGCTGGTGCTGGTGCTGGTACTGGTGGTGCTGGTGGTGCTGGTGCTGGTGTTGCTGGTGCTGGGTCCATGTGGCCTGGTGCTGGTGGTGCTGGTGCTGGTGCTGCTGGTGCTGCTGGCGCTGGTGCTGGTGCTGGTGGTGCTGGGTCCAAGCGGCCTGGTGCTGCTGGTGCTGGTGCTGGTACTGGTGGTGCTGGTGGTGCTGGTGCTGGTGTTGCTGGTGCTGGGTCCATGTGGCCTGGTGCTGGTGCTGGTGCTGCTGGTGCTGCTGGCGCTGGTGCTGGTGCTGGTGGTGCTGGGTCCAAGCGGCCTGGTGCTGCTGGTGCTGGTGCTGGTACTGGTGGTGCTGGTGGTGCTGGTGCTGGTGTAGCTGGTGCTGGGTCCATGTGGCCTGGTGCTGGTGGTGCTGGTGCTGCTGGTGCTGCTGGCGCTGGTGCTGGTGCTGGTGGTGCTGGGTCCAAGCGGCCTGGTGCTGCTGGTGCTGGTGCTGGTACTGGTGGTGCTGGTGGTGCTGGTGCTGGTGTTGCTGGTGCTGGGTCCATGTGGCCTGGTGCTGGTGGTGCTGGTGCTGGTGCTGCTGGTGCTGCTGGCGCTGGTGCTGGTGCTGGTGGTGCTGGGTCCAAGCGGCCTGGTGCTGCTGGTGCTGGTGCTGGTACTGGTGGTGCTGGTGGTGCTGGTGCTGGTGTGGCTGGTGCTGGGTCCATGTGGCCTGGTGCTGGTGCTGCTGGTGCTGGTGCTGCTGGTGCTGCTGGCGCTGGTGCTGGTGCTCGAGGTGCTGGGTGGTGCTGCTGGTGCTGGTGCTGGTACTGGTGGTACTGGTGGTGCTGGTGCTGGTGTGGCTGGTGCTGGGTCCATGTGGCCTGGTGCTGGTACTGCTGGTGCTGGTGCTGCTGGCGCTGGTGCTGGTGCTGGTGGTGCTGGGTCCAAGCGGCCTGGTGCTGCTGGTGCTGGTGCTGGTACTGGTGGTGCTGGTGGTGCTGGTGCTGGTGTTGCTGGTGCTGGGTCCATGTGGCCTGGTGCTGGTGGTGGTGGTGGTGGTGGTGCTGGTGCTGCTGGCGCTGGTGCTGGTGCTGGTGGTGCTGGGTCCAAGCGGCCTGGTGCTGCTGGTGCTGGTGCTGGTACTGGTGGTGCTGGTGGTGCTGGTGCTGGTGTTGCTGGTGCTGGGTCCATGTGGCCTGGTGCTGGTGGTGCTGGTGCTGGTGGTGCTGGTGCTGCTGGCGCTGGTGCTGGTGCTGGTGGTGCTGGGTCCAAGCGGCCTGGTGCTGCTGGTGCTGGTGCTGGTACTGGTGGTGCTGGTGGTGCTGGTGGTGCTGGTGCTGGTGTGGCTGGTGCTGGGTCCATGTGGCCTGGTGCTGGTGCTGCTGGTGCTGGTGCTGCTGGTGCTGCTGGCGCTGGTGCTGGTGCTCGTGGTGCTGGGTGGTGCTGCTGGTGCTGGTGCTGGTACTGGTGGTACTGGTGGTGCTGGTGCTGGTGTGGCTGGTGCTGGGTCCATGTGGCCTGGTGCTGGTGCTGCTGGTGCTGGTGCTGCTGGCGCTGGTGCTGGTGCTCGTGGTGCTGGGTCCAAGCGGCATGGTGCTGCTGGTGCTGGTGCTGGTACTGGTGGTGCTGGTGGTGCTGGTGCTGGTGCTGCTGGTGCTGTTGCGAACGACGTGAGTTATTTGATTTTCTGAAAATTTGTTTATATACTTTTAAATAACGACATCTTATGGTTGTATTTTTTCAGATTTTCTACAAAAAGAGCCAACAAATTCTACGAGAGATAGTGTACGGAGATTTGTTCGGCGCCGTATCGTCCTACTGTTATTCTACCGAGTTTCAGAAGCGACGAATGCCTCATATGCATCTCTTCTGGCGAGAATTAAGACATTTTTCGCCAAAGAATCGACTGTCTATCAACCAAATAAAGACCTTTATCAAGAATGTAATTTAGAAATGGATTGTGAATAAAATATTTATTTAAATTTGAACGTCACGACTTGCAATCTTTCTTTCTTTCATTTTTTCTTTCTTTCATTCTTTCGTTCTTGCCGACCCTCCAGAAAGGGACCGGGAGAGCGAAATGAGGGAGAATGTGTCTCTCAATCACGCTCCGAAACCCGTCAGTAGTGGTTTGGAATCATTCGCATCTCTTCTATCATAGTTTATAATTTTGCGAATGCTCCAGAGTGAACAATGCGTATTATTTGTGATTCCAAGGAAACGAGATCTTGCAATAGATACGCGTTCGCTTTGTCGCTTATCGCTTTATGATAATCGCTAATTTTTAGTTTTTTTTTTGTAATAATATTTTAATATTTTTCATAATATTTACGATAATCGTAATAATCGCTTTGGCTAGCTTCGAATGACTACTGTAAAAATGGAAGTAGAGAGAGAAATTATAAGACCATCTGCAAAAAAAGTAAAAAGATAAATTAAAGTTCGAATGAGTGACGTCGGATCGGATTACAATTGGTCCAAGATGGGAAAAGATGGGAAGAAGGGAATGTTGTCTGAGGGGGCTGGGATATTTGAGTTTCAGACGGAAGCTGTGGGAGCAGTATGCCATCCGTATTACGGTTTCTGGTTGTCTAAATATGGTCTATGCTAGCCTGACGCCAAGCTTGTTGTAGCAACTTGCAAGTTAGGATAACAGAAAAATAACTTATCTATTCTCGCAGTAGTGATGGTTTGTTTGCTAATTGATAACTGGATTTCTAAAAAAGCGATTTCAATTTTATTCCAGAACTCATGGTCTAATTGCCAAAAAAACACTGTGAGTTGTAAAACATATGATTCCAAACCTGAACAACGGCACTTGTAGTGATAGAACTTGTAAAATGGTAAGAAACTCGTTCACTTTTGCACACTTTCTCCTGGTCTCATTCTGTGCGTTTGGAATCATGTTTACTCAGCCGTAAATTAGGATATGGACACAAATTACCCGAATAAAGCCCTGATAACTTCAACGCATTCTCGTCAAACCAGTATGCATTATCCCCAGTTTTCCTCATCCCTCTTTCGCGCATCCATTCATCCCAAAACGAATCGTGGTGAACATTTCGAGTGAGAACATTTTCCACCTCACTTTCACAGGACAAAACAAACCTTGCACTGACTTGACGTTCTTTCAGACTAAAGATTAAAGATCTTTAATGGATCTTCATGCATTAGCGCATGCATTCCCTATCAAGCATCACTCTCAGAAAACAAATCGGGGGCTTTTATCCCTCTCATCCCTCTAAAACAATGAGGGGTTGCGGTAAATCCCCCCTCTCCCCCCGCCTCCCCTTTTGTTTGACCTACTCCCTAGAGTGTCCGAGAGAGGAGGAGGGAGAGAGAGATCAGTCTCACGTTCTTGATGTATCCCCTCCCTTTCACGCTCTTTTTAGGCACACTTTAGCGTCGCTTCGAGCCGCGCGATCCGATTTCACCCCCTAGATTCTACAAATCTCGCGCACACCCCTCGCCCCTCTCTTTTCCCGTGTCACCCTTTCACCCCGTCTCCAGGCGATTTCAGTTTTCGCAAAACCGCTCGGTTAATGTTTAGTTATTTGTCGCGCACAGTAAATAAATAAAAACAAATCGAGCACTTTACATCGTTCTTTGAGAAACCTGTAAGCTGCGCGATTAATTTTTGTTTATTCATCCTACAACACAACATTTTTTTTTCAGATGCGAAAACGAGGGATTCTATTGTGTGTTTTATCTGCCATTTCCGCATTTTTGCCGCCATCAAGTCGCATCGAGAGAGTGTCGACCAATCTCTACGAGACGCATCTTGCGCCCGACGGAAGTCTGCGGGCGGTGGAGAGACCGGAGGAAGAAGAAGGGTGCGTGAAACCGCAGTTCTCGGCTTTACTTTTGCGCAATTTGAGTCAATTTATTCCAAAAGATCAAAGCATTTTTTTTCACTTTTGACTTCTGTTTCACTGTTGAAGAATTTTGAGAGTAGGATGTGCAAAATCAGTAACACTGTTCGTAAAACTGCGCAAATTCAGGAAATCGCGACCATACGCACCGGCAGCAACGGAACTTGCAGCAGCCTTGCAGCGACGACCAACCGATCGGAAAGAGGTGGGCCAACAGCGTTCGCATACTATGCAAATATGTAAACTTTTAAAAAATCAATTTGAAAATTATTTTCTGCCTGTAACAATACATTGTAACCTCGAGAGCGAGACCAATTTTTACTTTAATTTCATCTCTAAATCGCGAAGCTCTCGGTAAACAACCCTTGCTGCAAATGCATATGCAGCATCTGCAGCAACCTCGGTTGTTGCAGCAGTCGTCCGGCAAGGAAGTGGCGCGGCGACCCGAGTTTCACCTGCGGCCGGAGGACGATGAGGCGTACGATTTCCGACTGACGACAATTCGGCCGAGGAGGGAGAGAACGACGGCGGAACCCTTCCAGGTGGGATGCAACATGCTTCCAATTCCAGGATGAGAGAGTGTGCGAAAGTGAGAGGCTTCCTGTTGATTTGGCACACTACTCGGAAACTAATGGTTCGGACAAACCCCTATCAGTGTTGGCCGAACCGTTCCAGGTGGGTTGGGGGCACATAGATGGCACATAACGGAGTATGAGTGCGTCTGCTCGCTGTGTTCATTGTTGACCCGAAGAAAATATCCACATTGTAGGTGAGATTAATTACGCATACATGTTCCTAAGATCAACATGTTGCGTTCTGCACATAATACCAGACCGCCGGAAATGGTGAGAAAGTGTAAGAGTCCCTCTCCATTTTGCACGCTCTCTCACCCCAACGCTATTATGATTGACCGCACTATTCCAAGTGGGTTATGTGGTGTTAGTTTTCGGAAAAAGGGAATGGAAAAAGGCGAAGATTTGAATTCCCGCAATTTCATATCTCAGTTCTCCGTGGAGCAATCGACTCAAAATTTCGTTTATATGTGTAAAAGGGTCGAAAAATGTTATATTCGAAGTTTTGAGTTGATTGCTCCACGGAGAACCGAGATATGAAATTGCGGGAATTCAAATCTTGGCCTTTTTCCGTTTCCTTTTTCCGAAAACTAACACCACATCAGAGATTCAAAGATGTTTGAAAGTATATGTTCGTGTGGGATTACAATAACACATTTTTGGTTCAATTTTTTGAAACAACCCCATAAAGTTTTCAGCTGTACTGGCAGCACTAGTGTTCGATCTCACAATCAGTTGTTCTGACGGTATTATTGATATCAATCGCTTTCGTGCAGGATTACCCGGACTACGAATTGCCGCTGCGTGCCGGGTGGCCGCCCCCGCAAGAACCCGCAGTCTACGGAGAGTGGCTGCAGCCCTACCGACCCGTCCAGCCGCCGGCTCTGCGACCGGTGCAGCTAGCTGCAGCCCCTGTCGACGACTACCGACCGGTTGCTGCTGCAGCAGCTGCAGCACGTGAGTTCTGCTGCAAAAAAGGACTGAAAGCAGCAATATTTTGTGGTTACATACATAATAAAACTGTTGTGTGATTCTTTCTGCAATCCCAAAGACGAGATTTACAACGGGTTATGGTGCACCTACAGTAATCAGTCCGTTCAGCTTGTGTCATGTAAGATAAGATGATAATGAGTGCAACGGAGGGTATTGCGACTTCCATAAACAGGGATTTTTTCTGTGTAGTCTGCTCTTTCGGTTTAGCTCTTTTACGGATTCTTGAGAATGAGCAAACAAAGATCTCTTGACACCATCCCGTAGCTCGGACAAATATCCACAAAACCCTTAAGTGAGAAACCTTGTCAAACTGAGAGGGAAACTCTCCATTTCACGCACTTTCACGCTCCCTTTGCGGAGGATTTGAAGAAAGCGTTTTCAAAATACACACAGAGAAAACATACTTGATGTCGTATTCCTAGTATGTTTTCTCTCTGTGTATCTACAAAGGGGTCAGTGAGAAGTCTTATAAAATTGAGAAGGATTACTTTAGTTTCACATATTTTCTCGCTCCTGACCCTTTTCTGGAGGTTTTGGGAATTACTTGTTTGCAGCCCTGGCGCCCCTTCGTTTCCGGCAGAGACGCCCGAATGACGTGTGGGTGCGCACGAGCGGTGCCTATCCTGAATACGTCAATCTGCGAGCAATTGGTGAGAAATGAAATTACCGAGAGGGGAACCCAGGGATCAAACTGCTGTTACGTGTGTCACCATATTACAATTTTAAAATGATACGTCCCTAAAATGGACTACTGGTGGTGTACTCTCTTTCTATACCTCGGCCCATCTCTTGCTTTGCCATGCTCTCTTGCCAGCAGAAATTGCCTTTAGCCGCGGAACGTTTTAATATTTTGGACGAGTGTTTGTGAATTTGTAATACCCGCATTCTCTTGCTCCCTTCCGTCTATATCGATTTGAACAGACGAAATGCATGCTTGAGTTGGCACGTGCCTCCTCCTCCTCCTCCTCCTCCTCACGCACCTCCTGCGCACCTCCTCGTGCGCACCTCCTCGATGACTCCCTCTTTTCTCATTTGACCTCGCTGTTGCTATTTCGAATGCTGTGCCCCACTCCCTCTAGAAGGCCTTTGATGATATCGATACATATGTGTAGTGCGCACATTCTCATTACTCTTTTCAGAATATGAAATGGCACCAGTGGTGTAATATGCTGGTCGTAGCCCTCATTATTTGAAAATTGTTGCTCATATGATGCATGCCTGATTTCCATCTTCCTCTCGCCCTATAATGTGTCACCGTTTTCTTGTATTGATCCACTTTTGCACATGTTGCGATGCACTATCAATACAACGAATAAATATCTAACTCTTTCAGGTTCAGGGTCGAGAGAAAAAATAATACAAGATGTGTTTCACTGAATACTTTTAGGCACATTGAGTGCGCTAATGTCGTGTTAGTTTTCGGAAAAAGGACACGGAAAAAGGCCAAGATTTGAATTCCCGCAATTTCATATCTCGGTTCTCCGTGGAGCAATCAACTCAAAACTTCGAATATAACATTTTTCGACCCTTTTACACCTATAAACGAAATTTTGAGTCGATTGCTCCACGGAGAACTGAGATATGAAATTGCGGGAATTCAAAACTTGGCCTTTTTCCGTGTCCTATTTCCGAAAACTAACACCACATAAGAGTGATCGTTTCGATTTACTGTTGACAATTACAAATTTCAATTCCATCATTTCAATTTCAGGATCGGGCCTCTCCGACATCGGCCTTCCCCCAATTTCCGACCCCGTCGTTCCACTGATGCCTGTACAGAACTACCCGAACGTGCCCTATCCCGACCTCCAAGGTTCGTCGCTCTAAACACAAACCTACAGAAAGTTTCAACATGCATCTCTTTTTCTCCACCTCCCTCTCTCTCCTGATTCTTTTCTGAAGTTATCATAAGTTTTCCAAAGTTATCGATAGCAAGGCTATTTATGTTTCACATTATATTGAGAGGGGGGGGGGTAGTCAGCTTTCTGTTGATTCATAATTAATTGGCACGTGTCTCTCACTTCCCAGGCTACCCAGAACGGCAAGCGCCGTACGACGGCCGCGGCAGCTACCGTAACCGACCCGTCCGAGTCGTCGTCAGTTTGCGATTGTGTTACCGTAACCTTGGATTATTACCGTAACCAGCAGTTTTCTACCTGCAGGATCAGCAAGCGGGCGGATACGGTGGTCGATACGTTGAGCCCAATCGATACTGGGGAGGCGGTGGAGGATACGGTGGGCAGCAGTCTGGGTACGGTAGACCACCACCGCCGGACTACGGTAGCGGACAAGCTCCTCCTCCGTCATACCGCAGCTTTCCCTCACCCCCACCACAGCAAGGGAACGAAGGAGGTGAGTGTTGTGTCATGACTAGGTAATATTTGATAAATCCGCATGTTTCCGAGCTTGCAGAAAGGATTCAGATTGACAGAATATGAGAGATCCTCTCGATTTTGCACGCTTTCTCACTCTAAAACCTTTTATGGAGGTTGACCGGCCTGTGAAATTACGTGAATTTCAGGGGGTAGAGGAGGCTGGAGAACGATTCCTTCGCCTTACGGATACAGTTATGCAGGATATATCGAACGACAGTCAAGAATGTGAGCTATCAATTTCTGAACTCTTTTTGTGCTAAAAGAACAGACTGTACAGTCTTTCGATTTACTGGGGGATATGTTTCACAGTTGCATCTTGAGTAGGATTCGAAATGTAATGTATTCTCTATTTCATTCATTGTAATAAATACAACAAATAAACACAACACAAAAATTTGCAACTTTCCGTTGGGTGATTTTTTTATCATTGATCTCGCTCAGGTACCCTATCATGATCTACACCCTCGAAAGGTGCCCTGCTTGTCACAGTGCGAAGCAACTGCTGGCAATCAATTACACCGATGTCGCCTCGCATTTTCTCGGTCTATTTAATTATATTTAATTAGATTAATGAGACTCTAAAAGTCTCTAATGGCGCAGTTCCGTACAATTTGACGTCCTTACTGACTATTCATAATATATTTTTAATCATTTGCCGGTTGATGATAGTGTGTGATTGCACAGAGCAGCGAGATTAGACTTTGAAGAGGCAGTGAAACAAATCGAAATTTTATGAAATTATGGCCACTTCTTTCGTGTTATGCCAGAGCCTTGGCACAGAGCCAATTCTAAAGTCTAACTTCAGAGCTCGCGGGAGAGGAGGAGTGGCAACGGCAACTGCACATTGATCTGCAGAATCTGACCGGAGCCGGCAGATTTCCCTACATTTTCGTGTGTGGAGAGTTCATAGGAGGTGAGGGATTCGGGTAAAGCCTCCAGAAGGGGGCGAGGGGCAAGAGAGTGTGGGATAATGAGAGAAATATCTCACTTAACTCCTACTTCCCCCTTTGGAGGTTTGGAATCAAATAGATGGAAATACGATTCGGCTAAAAAATATGGCAAATCGCAAATAGATTAGTAAAACGGTTTGATCTGAATATCTTTAAAAGGCAACGTTCTAACATTCAACTTACTAGAACACGCACCTTATCGATACATTGAAACTCCAATCTAGATGGTAATTAGAAAACCAAATTTTCAGGATCGATGGATCTGCACGAACTGCACCAACGCGGCCGGCTGCGACACATGCTGCAGCAGTGTCGCGACCGACCCTACACTGCCGCAGCTGCTGCAGCAGCCAAGAAAACCGTCGTTCAGAAAAATCGATGAGATAGTTTTTTTTTCTTCTTCCCCAACTCATTCCTAAAGCAATCCTCGATCATCAAAACGCGAAACGTGTATCCGAATCATTGATCTTTAGACCATAATAAATATTTAGGAAATTGAATTACTTCCATGTTTGCTTTCACCAATTATTGGATTAGATGAGTAGCCAATTCATGCACTGCTCTGTATATAATTCTCATAATTATTAATAAACGACCATCCACTGTTCTGTTGAAAGACTTATGGCTCTTGTCCGAAACACTAATCACCCTGTCAATGCTGAGTTTTTTTTGTTGAATTTCTTATAAATGGTAGCCCAAAGGTGCCACCTTTCGAATTGTGCACGCATTCTTGCATTGTAAAACGATGAACAAAGCTCTCTAAATTTTCAGAAGAAAAACAATAATTAGCAATCAATAATGGTATACGGAAGACTGACATAGTTCGCACATGGAAATCGAATAGAGCATGAACAAGGTAAATATTGTTTTTACACTCCCGATCGCATTAACGTTTCAATGTAGGGATAAATGGCATGCATATTCATGAATTCAATGACGATATGTCACCGGAAATAAAATTCAACGAAAACCCTGGTAGCATCGCGGTAAGCTCTTCTCAGTTTTATTGTTCATCGTATTGTTTAATCCCTACTTGGATGTTTCCGCCTCCTCACGTTGCAGCAGCTGCAACCTTCCTCGCAGCTAATGTCCCTTTTTTGAACAGAACTATGAACTATTGCATTCCGATCAACGCTTGACAATGAGATGTCATTCAAAAATGCTTTTAAAATTTTATTTGCAGAAAAAGTTGATTCGGACATTCACTTGAGTCTCAACCGTTTCTGTAAATAATTTTTCATCAATGCCATTAAGATATTCATGTACCGCCCGGACAGATCGCCATGTGATACACACAGAAAAAAGTCTTATATGACGCCCATGACCCTCTAAAAAGTCTTATATTTAAGACTTAAGTTCTTATATATAAGACTTTTGAAAAGGCCGTGGGCCTAATATAAGTCTTTTTTTCCTGTGTGTAAGTGGACGCTCGGGGCGGCACGGGACGACCCGACGCGACCCATTGACTTTCACAGCCAGGAGAGTGAGAAATTCACGTCGAAAAAGATCTGGTTGTCTCTCTTACTCATTTCATCTACTGATCCAAATACAAATTTCCCAGAGTTTTCAGTGTTTCGGTTACCGCGAGATTCAGGATTCGCAAACACTAATTCATGATTCAACAAGCTCACTAATCAATTGGAGTCAGAAAGCTTTAACTTCTCAAATAAAAATCTTTATTTGATCTTCGTATGCAACATGATACAATTCACATGATTCCAAACATACAGACCAGGGTTGGAGCGAGAGAGTGTGCAAAAGTGAGAGGGTCTCTCTCGATTTCACACACTCTCTCACTCCAAAAGCCTTTCTGTAAGGTTGACCGGTCTGTGGAATGATACAATTATCGTCATCCGATCGCGGCTCCTCGACTGATTCGACCCTGGTCAGAAGTGAAATTTCGATTCAATGAAGCAGACGACACCTACAAATTAGGGTTGCTCTCTTCATTTCACACACTCTCTCGTCCGCCGGCTAGCTTAGAGAGTGTGTGAAATGAAGAGAGCAGGAACCGATTTGACCAACCCTACTACAAATCCATGTTAGCCGGAGAACTCGCGCAATTTCGTCCATTTCCTTTAACCGCACCTCGCATAAAATAAGTACACTGTATGTTTTCTTCTTAGGAATTTCTTGGAATGCGTATTGTCTACACACAGTTTGTATTCCTTCGAAAAACGATAATAGAAAACTCGATATCACCTCGGCATTTTGATATGTGGTACTAAAGCGACGGTATACTGAAGGGGGATTTTTTGTGATTCGTTGCGAGGCGACCCATTGCTCAAGGTACATTCGGCTACACAGAGGCAGCTTCTCACTTTGACGCATACACCCAGAATGAATACACTCAATATTGAGTGTATCATACACTAGATGCCCTAACTCAGTGTATTCATTCTCTGTGCAGAACTTTTCATGATCGGGATCATCGGGTGTTCAAAAAGCACTGAGTGGTGGGAGAAGCGATGCGTTCGTGGATGGGCATTGTAGTCGGTACAAAGTTCATTTCAGTACATCAGTCTCTCTTTTTCGGGTGTATCGATACATTTGCTTTCCTCAAAATAAAGTACTGCAGTACACATGCGACTCAAGTGCACTGCAGTACTGCACTGCTATTAGCCACCCTACACAGGGAAAAATGTATGTCATATATGGCTCCTGAACTGCGTTTGTATGTCATATATAACAGACAGTATGTTATATACAACATACAAGCGCAGTTCAGGAGCCATATATGACAGACATTTTTCTGAGGGTAGGTGGTACCTGCGCGATCGGGCGTGGTTTTCTTCTGTCGAATGAGTCTTCTTGCCCAGATGCCGACGCGCTCTCGATAGGGCGCATTGAGTGCGATCGTGAGCAGGCTCGTCGCTATTGAGTGCACAGAGGCAACGGAGACAGTCACGAAACCGAGGGCTGCAAATTGCAAACAAAGAAAAAGGTTCCATGCCAAGCGATTTTTCAGTAGCAAGCCACCGCCAACATATTAACCACGTTCAGTACCCACACATGTCAGCTGTATATTTTCTGAGTGTGGGTAATTCTTCTGTGTTTCCATATGTTGGCAAACGACAGAATACACCGACAATGCGAATCATACATTAATTTACAATCTTTGCGTTAGATACATATCTACCTCATCAAATGATATCTCTTTTCTCAGCTTTTCTGAGAACGCCTTCTTTGTCACTATATGTGACATCGTATTTCATGTATGCCGTTACTTTCACTTCGTCTCAAATTTATATTACAATTTGCTATGTAAATTGCATGATAAACATTATTATGACATGTAATCCTAGCGTTCTTGACACTTTTACAGTTCGCTATGGAGCAGCAACGAGAAGCATTTGCTCAAATATGCTTCATCATACACCTAACTTTCAAGGGGCCATGATTGAGTTGATTGAATTGATTCAATCAGCTTTTTTTTTTCCATTTTTTTGCGATTTTACTAAATGGGAGAGAAGACTAAGCGGGAAACCGCCTCTTCATGAAAATGGTGTCTTTTTCGAAAATAGTTTCAATCACATTTATTTACGCTCTAAATATTTACTTGAATCGTTGAGCTGTCGCAAACAGAACGCCGAGATGAGCATCATGAAATCGGGCGAGAAAGCGAAGACAAAAGGAACGAAAGCCTGCAAAAAAACGGCACTTTCCTAGTTCCGTACTAGGCCACGCCCCTCCGCCCTCACCAAACGCGCTCGTAGGGAACTAGGAAAGTTCCCAAAAAAACATCCAACTCATCTTTCCGCGAGTACTTTAAAAGGCGCAGGCGGAAACACGCATTTCATTCAATTAGAGTGCGCGAAATGACATGCTCATGGTCTCACATTTCGAGGTTTAACACTGGAGCTTTTGACAGTGAACCATTGATGGAGTCGTAAAAGCGGGAATAAGGAAAAGATTACAGTCCTTCTTTTAATAGTTGGGTGCGATTCGTACGTTAGCCATTTCAACTAGCTTGCGAAACGTGAGACCCACGATCTCCTCATTTCGCACAGTCTCTTCACCAGTCGGTGGATGAAAGAGTGTGCGAAATGAAGAGACCGTAGTATCACAATTCTCACTCTACATCCAATCACCAATTTACCAACTTCAGTTTCAAGTTGAATTTTCAACCAAATGTGAGCTCGAACGATGTTAGTTCGAACATCTCGAACAACTTGTTACCAAACGATTCGTCAAAAGAGAGTAAATTGTAGGTTCCGGAGGAGCCCACAATTTACTTTTCTACAATTTTTGGGCTTGAAAAGGTAGTATACATTACTTTTATAAAATAATTCGATCATATCAAAAAGTCAAAACAGGACTTCCGTTGTTTACCGCAAAGGCGCGTTCGCAAACCTCTCACTTTTTCGTGCTCTTTCGTTTTGGGAATCACAAGGGGTAGCATTTCGACATTTTGTGTGTTCTTATCAATTTATAAATGCAATATCTAACCTGCACGATCAGCTGCTTGGTGAATGTTGCGTGCACTCGCCTCGTCTTCTCGCTCAAAGCCGTGTTGTAAATTCGTAGCACCCTCAAACGATGTGT